>CAKOAT010164600.1:20834-62915 GCA_932364175.1 Eruca vesicaria subsp. sativa
CACCCACGAATCAGTCATGTCCTGATCAGACACTTGGTTGAGGGATCCAAAGTCGCATCCCATCAGGATCGACATGCGAAAGAAATCCGGACTGCTATCTGAGTAAACGAATGAACGTTTTGGCCGACTAAACTCGTTAAGTCACCAACTAGCCGGTCTGGAACCTTTCTTTCAGGAATAGATACCTAACGGGGAATCGTTCCCTCCGGAATATTAACCCGGAGGCAAAGACAATATGCATATGCGTAAATAGTCGGTGAAATTGGGATAACTCTCAAACACTTAACCGCATTTTATCATTAGAAGTCTTACAACAAGGAAGGACCCAGCAGGGCCTCACAAAACAAAAAACAAAAAAAAAAATCCCTAAGGTAAATAGCAATACAACAAGAGGCGATCAAATCGCGTTTTCCTTCGAACCAGAGGGATCCTCAGTAACGGTAGCAACCAACTCGGATTCCGATCCCTTCGCGACTTCGCTATCTCCAACAGTGGTAAGATTCTCCACAAGGTCAACCAATGACGCCGGCTCATCTCCACCAGCCTCTTCCGATAACTCCTTATGTTCAACCTGAGTCTGGGAAGCAAGCTTCTCAACAAAACCTGACTCCTCCTGCCCTTTCGACGGCTCTTCCTGCCCATCGTCGACCTCTTTTTGAGACGGAACCACATCGGTTGGAATCTCCTGCGACTGACCGGTTGATTCGTTTCCAAGAGCTTCACATGACGTTCGGAGCTGCGAGGCCGTCTCTGACCTAACAAAGTCATCATTCGACCCGTACGGATCGAGCGTAGCCGCGAACTCCTCATTCACGAACCTAGAAGGGAGAACCAGTGGCGAAAGGGTGAGATCAGCATCGGATAAAGGAGTTACCTTCAGTTTAGCAACGTTGGCTTCATGCTCCTTCTCTTGACCGCCGAAGATATCAATCAGTTCCTGCGTGATACCCACCTTTTCTTCCTGGACCATCTCGAGACATTTCTTTGTCCCAGAAGCTGATCCAACAAACTTTGCTCCCGATCGACGAGACTACGATGTTCGAGATAAGCCCGGACACGATCGATGCAACGGTTAGCTTTGTCGGTCATAGCCGCCTCAACACGCACCCTCTAACGCGTAACCTCCTGACTTCGCGAATTCCGCAGGCGCTGCCTTTCATTGATCAGCTTCTGCGTCACAGCATCCCTTTCCGCTTGAAGCTCTGCCTTCTCTTGCTCCAGCGCAGCGTTGGCTTTCTCGAGACTCGCTTTCTCCCGCGCAAGCAACTTCTTCGCGGCACGGTTGGCTTTGAGTATTTTCTCGAACCCTGCAAACTTCTCACGAAGGATCTCTTTATCCTTCTTGTTGTCGGCCTTGATCTGTTCGATAATGCCGAGTCTTGTGCGAGCAAGTTTTTCCGCATTTCCAAGAAGAACCATCGTCTGCCTCAAAGTCCTGTCGTACTTCTCGACGAGTACGTTCATACTCCCATCGGCCTGAAAGCGAACAAACAAACGTAAAGACATCAGTTTTGAAGGAGAAAGAGATGCGACTACAACCATCAAAGCATCAATCAAAGTACATACCCGTCTGTTTTGAAGTGCAGCTTCCGTGTATTCATCTTTAAAGAAAAGATCTCCAACCGGAGGCATCTCAACCGGTCCGCCTCGGATCTGTCGAGTAAGCTCTGCGCACCGACTTGGGTTATGAATCAAAGGAGTCCTTTCATCATACGAGAAGTTCACGCGATCCGCGAACTCAACTCGGGGTCTCTTGCCAAGCGAATCTTCCGATAGGCTCACCCGAGAGGGAGACTTCCTCTTGGATATCGGTTGGAGAAGGATCTACCGACCGGTTATGCGCTTCAGTCTCATCATCAGTTCATCGTCCCCTTAGTGTCTGCAGGACGGGATTTGGGACTTAGAGATTGCGAGACCTCCTTAGCAACTTTCCTCCTCTTTTTCTTCGGACTTTCCTCCGAATCTTTTTCTTCAGGATCGCCATCGACAGAATTGTCACGCGATCCTTTTCCCTTCTCCTTCTCCCCTACTTCCAGACCATCCGAATGCCCTTCTAAAGGATTAGCCTCGGTCGATGATCTTACTTCCTTCGTCACGGGGCTCTTCCGCTTTTTCTTCTTCTTCTTCGCTTCAGGAGCCGGCGGATCAACTTCGGCAGACTGATCGGTTGGGTTTGGATCGGGTTGCTGAGAAACTTCAGCATCAGTTGCACAAAGTAAATCAGACCAAACACCTCACACACCTTTCTCTTGTCCGTTCGCCGTCGATCATCTGAGATCTCTCTAAGGACTCTCCTCCGTCACCAAAGATGGATTTGAGCCATCTCCTTCTCGAGGAGCCGATCAGAATGGCTTCAATCCTCGAGCCAACCAAATCCGTAAGCGATCGAAACTTCAGATAAACAAATCCTCGAGCCATCAAAATCCCATTTGTTTCTTCATACCCCTACCCCTGTGTTATTTGTCTTGTATGATACTGTTGGTTCTAGCTCTACTCTTTCTGAATTTTCATATCAATAAGTCCACCATTATTATTATTTTTTTTTTTTTGCAGGATATGTGGGAGTGTGATCTCTGCCGCATCGAGTCTGGAAGAAGTAATTTAATTTTCTTCTGATGGGCAAAACAATGATGACAGCTACTTTCCAAGTTTTTGGTTGTGTAGAGGAAGAAGTATGGTACCCATTTAGATGTTAAAAACCATTTCTTTGGTAAATGCTTACCGGAAACTAATTTGNTGGATGCGGTAAATACTCTAGATGGGGCTCGATTGCGTGTTCTGATTCCTAATCTAGAAGTTTGTGTCACTTTTCCTTTTTGTTTCTCCAAAAGTTTGTAGGAGATGGGTTATACCCCTCCACAAGGCCCATCAAATGGAGAAACTTAGCCCAACACGACAATATACTCGGCCCATTAGGTACATCAAAACGACTCAGCATGAGGACGTGTTTAGTAGCGCGACTAAGGGTATTCTAGAAGAGTCGGCGGAAGTACGACTTACCCGGACTACTAAACGGGCCCAACAAGAATAAAGCCCAACAAGGCTCGGGTAAACTAGGGCGAACACGAAGATAGGGTCTATAAAAGGAGAGAGGCAGCAAGGGGAAAAGGGGATCCGGAATTCGACATACTCACTTGGCGGCTAGATCTAGGGTTTCTTAGCGACTAAGTGGTTAGATCTAGGGTTTACTCACCTTCACCGTTACTCACCATCTTGTATTTCCGGCTAGTCCGCCTCTTTACTCATTTCCTTGTAACTCCTTGTTCAGATCTAATAAAGAACGTCTTTGTTCGCCCCATCTCTCTCTTTATATTGTTCTTAACCATTTTCAACTCAAACAATCTGGCGCCCACCGTGGGGCCCTGAACAGAGCAACGTTATCAGATCTAGACATGCCAGACGACGGAACCGTCTCCGGAACCGCCGGGGAGGAGCCGACTCAGACTCCCATACCCGAAACACCATTTCTGCCCGACTTCATGAGCTCCGGCATGGCGCGTTTCGCCAGACAAGACGAGATCCAAAAGGAGACTCAAGCTCAACTCGCCGCGCTCGTCGCAGCGTTAACAGCAGCTCCCGCCGGGCACACGAGTAACTCTCAACCGTTCCGACGTCATCTCTTCAACACTAACCCGACAGCGCCGGTAGCCGACCATACCTCGGAAGAGTCGGAACCCACCGAGCCGCACGCTGCAGAAACAGCTCAAGTCGGCCCAGATCTCACGACTGTCCGTGAAATCGCCGAGCTCAAACTCAACCTCCAACAGATGAGCTCCACGATTCACAAGGTCACTAGCGCCGCTCCACAGATCGAGAGTGTTCTCGCTTCAACCGAGCGTACCCCATTCACCAGTACGTTGACTAGCGTAAACTTCCGCAAGATCGAGAAGCTGCGTGTCCCGCAATACAAGCCCGGCGGTGACCCTGTAGAACATATGACTGCTTTCAACATCGCGAATGGCCCGAGCGCGACTACCCGACGACGAAAGGGACACCGCATAAGAGCTGGTTCTCAGGCCTTGACCTGGTTCTCAGGCCTCAAGGAGAACTCCATCAGCAGCTTCAGAGAGCTGTCGTCGGCTTTCCTCAAAACCTACATCATGTTCACTAAGCGCGAAGCGACAGCCTCCAGCTTGTGGAACCTAAAGCAGGCTAAAGACCAAAGTCTCTGAGACTTTATGGAGCGCTTCAAGTCGATCGTCTCAAAGATCGACATCCCTGACCACATAGCCGTCGACGCTCTTATGAACACCCTCCATCTCGATTCCAAGTTCCGAGAGGACCTATACCGAAGCACCTCCACGACGCTCCAGGATGCCATTGCTCGTTCACACAACTTCATCCGCATGGAGGAAGACACGAAAGCAATCATGGGCAAACATAGCGCGGCAAAGCCGACAACGCCCAAGACCTCCGACGCAAAGCCGGAGCCGCGTCAACACGCTTCCGGCGACAAGAAACAGTAAAAGAGCGGGCTTCTGTTCGTCGTTGACGAGAATAACACACCAGTCGCAAGTTTCTCAGTACGTGGCGAGCCGTGGAACGTGTACAACCGAGAGACGGCAGCCCTGAAAGGTTTGACTAGTCCCGCCGGACCGGCTCAACCCGTGTCGCCGGCTACCTCAGGAGCCGGATCTTCCAAAGGAGTCGACCTCACCAAACACTGTAAGTACCATGACGTCAAAGGACACGATACTACCGAGTGTAGAACGATGTACGCCAAATTTCTTTCGTCGGGTTAAAACGGCGACTTCAAGGTTCAGCCTCCAAAGCAAAAACAAAAATCCAGCAAGAGTTGGTCCAAGAACAAGGACAAACGCGCGCAGCGAAAGTCCAGTAGTAAAAACGGAGAGCAACGTCGTGCAGACGACAAACCTACGGGTGATGCAGACAACGAAGCATCTTCAGCAGACGAGGGGCAACCAGCAAGTCGTCAACATATCGAGGTAATACGATCTCAGCAACCTTTGTCGTCTGACGTCGAGGACGATAAGTCGCCAGTATGAAGCGACCTGCGGAGCTTCCTCAAGCGAAAGGAGACGACATGCAGTGACATCAACAGCAAAGACCTCCGCCTCATGCTCCAAACCAACAAGTCGCGGCGCCTGGAAACCAAAGAGCCTCCCTTGTCGGTCGACAAGCCTGTCACCGATCTGCGTGACAAACTCAACGCTAACCTGACTGATTTACGCGCGCGACTAAACCATTCCAAATCAATAAATCAACGGCTAGAGCTGTCAACTGCGTCCCGTACCATGGAACCGTCAAAGCCGAACGACCAGAACGTCCCTGCGGATCTTCGTACATTCTTAGACATCAAACGAGTAGCCGCGAAACCACGGCTGAACGTCATCATGGGTGGATCACCCCCTTGTGGCGACTCTGTCCGCTCCGTCAAAGACTACCGGCGCCAAGCCGCGTCTTCGAGACGTTGGCCTACGAAGCCACCGAGCCACATGCCAATCAGCTTTTCCTCCGACGATTTGAACGGAGTCCATTTGCCCCACAACGATCCTCTGCTAGTCATCCTTGAGATCGGTAAGTACGATGTAACCAAAGTACTAATCGACACAGGAAGCTCAGTTTATCTCATCTTTCGTGATACGCTTGAGAAGATGGGGGTAGATTTCGACGACGTCAAGTCATCCTCACGAACATTGACCGGCTTCAACGGCTCATCGGAAACCGTCCTAGGGACGATCCCTCTCCCAGTCCGCGCATGCGGAGTTACTCGAACGGTTAAATTCGCCGTGGTAAACACCAAAGCCCCTTACCATGTCATTCTCGGAACCCCATGGATACATTCGATGCAGGCAGTTCCATCCACCTACCACCAATGCATCAAGTTTCCTGGGGTGGACGGAACAGTCAAGACCGTACGCAGAGATCAGCAAGCCGCTCGAGACCTGCTGATCGCCACAGTCAAGCTGCAACGCTCATCATCCCTAGTCAACTCTGTCTCTCATCCGATCGCTCGAACTTTCCCTCAGAAAGACGAGGTTCTGGAGATGCCTATAGATGATTCCGATCCAAGTAAGACGGTGCGCGTCGGTGCACATTTAGCTGACGATATGCAGCAAGCATTGATCACATTCCTGAAGGAAAACGTGTTCACCTTTGCTTGGTCTATGACGGACATGAAAGGAATCGATCCAGCAATAACTATCCACGAGCTCAACGTCGACCCCACTTTCAAACCTATCCGCCAGAAAAGACGTAAGCTGGGCCCGGAAAGAGCGAAGGCAGTGAACGAAGAAGTCGAACGACTACTCGGAGCTGGCTCTATCACAGAAGTCCGTTACCCGGAATGGCTAGCGAATCCTGTGGTAGTCAAGAAAAAGAATGGGAAATGGCGCGTCTGCGTCGACTTCACCGATCTTAACAAAGCCTGTCCGAAGGATAGTTACCGGTTACCCAGCATTGACCGTCTCGTCAAATCAACCGCGGGAAACAAGATGCTCACCTTCATGGACACGTTCTCGGGCTACAATCAGATAATGATGCACCCCGATGATCACGAGAAGACGGCGTTCATCACAGACCGGGGAACATACTGTTATAAAGTCATGCCGTTCGGGTTGAAGAACGCCGGTGCTACCTACCAGCGACTCGTCAACCGCATGTTCGCTGACAAACTTGGTAGCACCATGGAAGTTTATATCGACGATATACTCGTTAAGTCGCTTCACGCCAACGATCATCTTCACCATTTAAGCGATTGCTTCGGAACACTAAACAAGTATGGGATGAAGCTGAACCCAGCAAAGTGTACGTTTGGGGTCTCCTCCGGTGAGTTTCTAGGCAACATCGTTACCCAACGAGGCATTGAAGCAAACCCGAAGCAAATATCAGCTGTGCTCGATCTCCCAAGTCCTAAGAACAGCCGCGAAGTCCAACAGCTAACTGGTCGCATCGCCGCTCTTAACCGTTTCATTTCTAGGTCAACCGATAAATGTCTCCCCTTCTACGACCTTCTCCGTGGAAACAAGAAATTCGTTTGGGACGACAAGTGCGAGGAAGCCTTCTCCCAGCTCAAGAAGTACCTCACCACTCCTCCAGTCCTCACAAAGCCAGACGAAGGAGACGTCCTCTCACTCTACATCGCCGTCTCTAGCGCAGCGGTTAGTAGTGTCCTCATCAAGGAGGACAGAGGTGAACAGAAGCCAATCTTCTACACAAGCAGGCGTATGACTGGCCCAGAAACTCGGTATCCAGCTCTCGAGAAGATGGCTCTCGCCGTGGTAGAAGCAGCCAGAAAGCTTCGACCCTACTTTCAATCACACTCGGTTGAGGTGCTGACCGATCAGCTCCTCCGAACTGTACTGCAGAATACGAATCGCGCCGGTCGACTAACCAAGTGGGCCGTAGAACTCGGGGAGCTTGACATCAAGTATAAAAATCGCACAGCCCTGAAAGCTCAGGTCTTGGCTGACTTCATTGTCGAGTTGGCACCCGAACTAGAGCAAGACACCCAACTCCCGAATCAGAATTGGATATTACATGTGGATGGTTCCTCAACGAACAAAGGTTCAGGAGCGGGTGTTCAACTCCAATCCCCAACTGGCGAACTGATACGTCAATCGTTCAGCTTCGGCTTCCCCGCGTAATGAACCTGAGTACGAATCATTGATAGCCGGCCTACGCTTGGCTAGGGCAGTCAAAGCAAAATGAGTAAGTGCGTACTGTGACTCTCAGCTCGTCGCCGGTCAGTATAATGGAGACTACGACACGCGCAACGAGCGAATGGATGCTTACCTCCGTATCGTTCAAGAGTTGGCAAGAGAGTTCGAATTTTTCGAGCTCACTAAGGTACCTCATGGTGAAAACGCTTGCGCGGATGCACTCGCCGCTCTCGGAAGCAAGTTACGCGACCAAATCAAGCGAACCATTCCGATACACCGCATCGACGAACCCAGCATCAACGTTTCAAATGAGACGGCTACCCTTGTCGCCGCGGTCAATGAAACAGCAATGACTGAGACCGATCAGCAGACCATTGACTGGCGTTTGGAGTTTATCAACTACCTATCGCACGGCACCTTGCCAACCGAGAAGTGGGAGGCTAGACGACTCAAAAGGCGCAGCGCGCATTATACCGTCATGGATGACGAACTTTTCAGATACAACGCATGCGGGGTCCTCCTCAAATGCATTCACGGTGACGAGGTTCGACGTGCGATGGCCGAAACCCACGACGGCGCTGGAGGAAACAATTCCGGAGGACGGGCCTTAGCCTTAAAGATCAGAAACGCGGGCCTCTTCTGGCCGACTATGAATACAGATTGTGAATCCTATTCTCGTGAATGTGACAAATGCCAGAGACATGCCCCTGTTATACATTGCCCAACAGAAGTGTTACAAACTTCTACCGCTCCTTATCCGTTCATGCGCTGGGCTATGGATATCATTGGTCCCATGGTTTGTTCCCGTCAGCGCCGCTTTGTCTTGGTCCTTACCGACTATTTCACCAAGTGGATCGCGGCTGAAGCCTTCTCTCAGGTGACTGACAAGGAAGTCCGCGGTTTTTTCTGGAAGAACATCATCTGCCGTTACGGTCTCCCGTATGAAATCGTAACCGACAACGGTTCGCAGTTCATGTCTGGGAATTTCAAAGATTTTTACGGCAAATGGAACATTAGCCTGAGCCACTCCACACCCAGATATCCGCAAGGGAACGGTCAAGCCGAGTCCTCTAACAAGCTCATCGTCGATGGCATCAAGAAACATCTGGACCTCAAGAAAGGACACTGGGCCGATGAACTAGACGGCGTCCTATGGAGCCATAGTACGACACCAACGGGAGCGACTAAATCAACCCCCTTTTCTCTTGCATACGGAGTCAAAGCCATGGCTCCAGCTGAAGTTAACGTTTCTAGCCTCCGGCGTTCCCAAATGCCACAACACATCGAGCTCAATGAAGACATGCTCCTCAATGCGCTTGACGAACTGGAGGAACGTCGCGATCAAGCATTGCTCCGAATCCAGAACTACCAACACCAGATTAAAAGCTATTACAACAAACGAGTGAAGGCAAGACCACTCGCGCTCGGAGACCTTGTACTCCGCAAGTTATTCGAGAACACCAAGGAGCTCAATGCTGGCAAGCTAGGTGCACGATGGGAAGGACAATGTAAAATCACCAAGGTCATCAAACTAGGCGTCTACCGACTTCAAACCTCGCACAGTGAAGACGTCCCAAGGGCATGGAACTCCACGCATCTTCGCCCCTACTATTCGTAAGACATTTGGCTACTCCCTTCCAACCGACTAAATTTGGATGATAACAATCACTTCCACCAAAAAAAAAAAAAAAAAAAAAATCGAGTAAATGCACCCTAGTTGTCACTTCTACTCGCCCGAGTAAATGAGCCTTAAAACAGCCACTTTTGCTCGGGTAAACCGAACTACGAACGGCTTGATCCTCTTTGGAGGTACGTAGGTACCCTTAATTGGTCCAGCTGTAACAACAACCAAAAACAAACGAGTAGATGCACCCTAGTTGTCACTTCTACTCTCCCGAGTAAATGAGCCTTAAAACAGCCACTTTTGCTCGGGTAAATCGAACTACGAACGGCTTGATCCTCCTTCGAGGTACGTAGGCAGCCCTAATCAGGCGCAGCCGTAACAACACCAAAGTCAAAACTTTGTGACGACCAAACGCGGTCAAGGGGATATCCACATTCTCGTCTGCAGACGAGGACACAGATACTCGCACCCACGAATCAGTCATGTCCTGATCAGACACTTGGTTGAGGGATCCAAAGTCGCATCCCATCAGGATCGACATGCGAAAGAAATCCGGACTGCTATCTGAGTAAACGAATGAACGTTTTGGCCGACTAAACTCGTTAAGTCACCAACTAGCCGGTCTGGAACCTTTCTTTCAGGAATAGATACCTAACGGGGAATCGNCACCCACGAATCAGTCATGTCCTGATCAGACACTTGGTTGAGGGATCCAAAGTCGCATCCCATCAGGATCGACATGCGAAAGAAATCCGGACTGCTATCTGAGTAAACGAATGAACGTTTTGGCCGACTAAACTCGTTAAGTCACCAACTAGCCGGTCTGGAACCTTTCTTTCAGGAATAGATACCTAACGGGGAATCGCTCCCTCCGGAATATTAACCCGGAGGCAAAGACAATATGCATATGCGTAAATAGTCGGTGAAATTGGGATAACTCTCAAACACTTAACCGCGTTTTATCATTAGAAGTCTTACAACAAGGAAGGACCCAGCAGGGCCTCACAAAACAAAAAACAAAACAAAATCCCTAAGGTAAATAGCAATACAACAAGAGGCGATCAAATCGCGTTTTCCTTCGAACCAGAGGGATCCTCAGTAACGGTAGCAACCAACTCGGATTCCGATCCCTTCGCGACTTCGCTATCTCCAACGGTGGTAAGATTCTCCACAAGGTCAACCAATGACGCCGGCTCATCTCCACCAGCCTCTTCCGATAACTCCTTATGTTCAACCTGAGTTGGGGAAGCAAGCTTCTCAACAAAACCCGACTCCTCCTGCCCTTTCGACGGCTCTTCCTGCCCATCGTCGGCCTCTTTTCGAGACGGAACCACATCGGTTGGAATCTCCTGCGACTGACCGGTTGATTCGTTTCCAAGAGCTTCACATGACGTCCGGAGCTGCGAGGCCGTCTCTGACCTAACAAAGTCATCATTCGACCCGTACGGATCGAGCGTAGCCGCGAACTCCTCATTCACGAACCTAGAAGGGAGAACCAGTGGCGAAAGGGTGAGATCAGCATCGGATAAAGGAGTTACCTTCAGTTTAACAACGTTGGCTTCATGCTCCTTCTCTTGACCGCCGAAGATATCAATCAGTTCCTGCGTGATACCCACCTTTTCTTCCTGGATCATCTCGAGACATTTCTTTGTCCCAGAAGCTGATCCAACAAACTTTGCTCCCGATCGACGAGACTACGACGTTCGAGATAAGCCCGGACACGATCGATGCAACGGTTAGCTTTGTCGGTCATAGCCGCCTCAACACGCACCCTCTCACGCGTAACCTCCTGACTTCGCGAATTCCGCAGGCGCTGCCTTTCATCGATCAGCTTCTGCGTCACAGCATCCCTTTCCGCTTAAAGCTCTGCCTTCTCTTGCTCCAGCGCAGCGTTGGCTTTCTCGAGACTCGCTTTCTCCCGCGCAAGCAACTTCTTCGCGGCACGGTCGGCTTTGAGTATTTTCTCGAACCCTGCAAACTTCTCACGAAGGATCTCTTTATCCTTCTTGTTGTCGGCCTTGATCTGTTCGATAATGCCGAGTCTTGTGCGAGCAAGTTTTTCCGCATTTCCAAGAAGAACCATCGTCTGCCTCAAAGTCTTGTCGTACTTCTCGACGAGTACGTTCATACTCCTATCGGCCTGAAAGCGAACAAACAAACGTAAAGATATCAGTTTTGAAGGAGAAAGAGATGCGACTACAACCATCAAAGCATCAATCAAAGTACATACCCGTCTGTTTTGAAGTGCAGCTTCCGTGTATTCATCTTTAAAGAAAAGATCTCCAACCAGAGGCATCTCAACCGGTCCGCCTCGGATCTGTCGAGTAAGCTCTGCGCACCGACTTGGGTTATGAATCAAAGGAGTCCTTTCATCATACGAGAAGTTCACGCGATCCGCGAACTCAACTCGGGGTCTCTTGCCAAGCGAACCTTCCGATAGGCTCACCCGAGAGGGAGACTTCCTCTTCTCAAGGATATCGGTTGGAGAAGGATCTACCGACCGGTTATGCGCTTCAGTCTCATCATCAGTTCATCGTCCCCTTAGTGTCTGCAGGACGGGATTTGGGACTTAGAGATTGCGAGACCTCCTTAGCAACTTTCCTCCTCTTTTTCTTCGGACTTTCCTCCGAACCTTTTTCTTCAGGATCGCCATCGACAGAATTGTCATGCGATCCTTTTCCCTTCTCCTTCTCCCTACTTCCAGACCATCCGAATGCCCTTCTAAAGGATTAGCCTCGGTCGATGATCTTATTTCCTTCGTCACGGGGCTCTTCCGCTTTTTCTTCTTCTTCTTCGCTTCAGGAGCCGGCGGATCAACTTCGGCAGACTGATCGGTTGGGTTAGGATCGGGTTGCTGAGAAACTTCAGCATCGTTATCCCCAGCCGGTACGACCCTAGAAGTCGTCTTCTTCAGCAATTGGAGTTTCCCCTTGAGCAAAGCGCTTAAATCTGGTCTTCCTGACATCTCTCTCGCCTGCTTAAGTAGCTTCTGTTGTTTCCTGGTAAATAAGGATAAGCGAGACTTGCGTGCCGAGACTATCAGCGGCTGTCTTGATTCCCAATCAACTGCAAAAACAGAGGAAAGAAAGACAACCGTTAGTCTGTCAGCCAGATTAGAAAGTTGGATAAAAAAAAACTACCTCTCTCTATGCGAGCCTGTTGTCGACGAATCCACTCACGACTCAGGTCCGGCCAATTCAGATGGCTTTGGGTCGCAATAGCCTGTGCGATCTCGAAGAAATTTTCTGGATACGCGATTGTATTCGGATGACGACCTGCAAAAATAAAAGGCAAGGTTAGACGACCGACGAACATAGCAGACAACACGATGCTCGTTTTCTACCAATTTCTTTGTTCCATAACACCGGAAAGTCATCTTCAATGGCTTCTGCAAACGCGTATTTATCGGCTTTGACATAGAAGTAGGAACGCTGCCAGTTCGTTGTCTTGCGGGGCTGACCAGTCAAGACGTTGTAACTCGGACGCATCTTCACAGAGAACAATCCCCCTTTTTCCGCCTTCGTAGAAGTCAATTCTTCGAATACTCTCACACTTATGGGAACATCTATCTCCGCAGCCATCACCATCAGCATAACAGCGTTCCGAATCGAGCCTATCTTCAGCTGGCTGATCGCTACTCCAGCCTCCTCGCGTACGCTGAGATCAAACGAGGAATTGGAAACCAAAGCTTCGAATCATCCTCGAAGTACGACTCATATAAACATTGAAAGCCGACTGGAGGGGACCAAGGCCTCTGCTTCTAGGAAGGAATCACGTAAGTCACGCCCGCTCCTCTGGCGTATTCCAGAATGCTTCTCACGGTTCGGTGGCTAGATCGAGTCCCGAAAACATTCTCCCAACGTTGGCCTTCAGCCCAAGGATCTCGCAACGATTCCGGAGGAAGAGCATTTAGCTCCTCGAAGGTGCCATCAAGACGATGAATGGTCGGCCTGCATTCGATCAAATCAAATCTAGCGATTCGATGTCTTAATCATAAGGCTCGAGGGCTCTGATCCGGAGACGCTATGTCCTCACCATCCCCATCGGAGCCGGAATCCTCGGCATCCTCCCGATCGGACTCGCTACCCGAGCGACTCGAATCGCCCTCCTCACTCTCTTTTTCGGAGGCTAAATCACCTTCCTCTCGCTCAGACCCGCTACCCGAGCGACTTGAATCGCCCTCCTCACTCTCTAATCCCGCGGCTGAATCTTTATGCGGCTCGAGCCTCTCCCCTCGCAAAGCGTCGCGATGAATCAGGTTAAAATCCTCTATTGGGCTTCCATTCTCTGTAACATCATCGGTTTGACCCGTCGCACAAGCAATCCCTTTGCCTTTTTCCTCACGCGATAATCGCCCCGAAGAAGCCATAACCCAAAATGGGAAATTACGAGGCAAGAAATCGGAGAATACTTAGAGAGAGAAAGCTAAAAGGTAGAGAGAAGGGAGAGAAGAAAGTACCTGAACTTGCAGAGAAGAATAATGAAAGAAGAAGAGAATCTACCTATTTATAGAAAAGTCCTAAGGCACGCTTCTCTAAGTGCAAATTAATGCACTTAAACGGGCCTAAATAAGCCCATCAACTGCAAAACCCAGAAGATTATTCGAAATCTATTAACCCTTCACCTGATTCGGTTTGGTTAGCCCTTAAAACCGGTTTACTCGAACCGAAATTAAACTGGAGTTAAATCGAGAAGCAGCTGAGATTAAACCAGAAGGCGGTTAGAAGCTAAACGTGCATCTCAACTGGTCGTCTAGATCGGCTAGGTCAAGTAGCGATCAGCTCGGTTGATTCACTCGAGTTAATTTTTACTCCACGAACAACGACTTAGTCGCGCTACTAGACGAGCTCAAGGTGACGCCTTCACGCGCTCAAAGATGACGTCCTAGCCGCGCGACTAGGTGCGCTCGAGGTGATCGCCTAACTGCGCTCTCACAGGCGACGACTTAGTCGTACTACTAGACGAGCCCAAGGTGACGCCTATACGCGCCAACAGAAGACATCCTAGCCGCGAGACTAGATGCGCTCGAGGTGATCGCCTAAACGCGCTCTCACAGGTGACATCCTAGCCGCGAGACTCGATACGCTCGAGGTGATCACCTAAACGCGCTCTCACAGGTGACATCCTAGCCGCGAGAGTAGATGCGCTCGAGGTGATCGCCTAAACACGCTCTCACAGGTGACATCCTAGCCGCGAGACTAGATACGCTCGAGGTGATCGCCTAAACGCGCTCTAACAGGTGACATCCTAGCCGCGAGACTAGACACGCTCAGGGTGGCGCCTAAACGTGCATCCATGCTAGATTCCCCATTTGATCAAACCTGACCCACAAATTCACTTAGAGTCCTATGAACTCATAAGTGAACTGGGGGGACTTATTGTAGGAGATGGGTTATACCCCTCCACAAGGCCCATCAAATGGAGAAACTTAGCCCAACACGACAATATACTCGGCCCATTAGATAAATCAAAACGACTCAGCATGAGGACGTGTTTAGTAGCGCGACTAAGGGTATTGTAGAAGAGTCGGCGGAAGTACGACTTACCCGGACTACTAAACGGGCCCAACAAGAATAAAGCCCAACAAGGCTCGGGTAAACTAGGGCGAACACGAAGATAGGGTCTATAAAAGGAGAGAGGCAGCAAGGGGAAAAGGGGATCCGGAATTCGACATACTCACTTAGCGGCTAGATCTAGGGTTTCTTAGCGACTAAGTGGTTAGATCTAGGGTTTACTCACCTTCACCGTTACTCACCATCTTGTATTTCCGGCTAGTCCGCCTCTTTACTCATTTCCTTGTAACTCCTTGTTCAGATCTAATAAAGAACGTCTTTGTTCGCCCCATCTCTCTCTTTATATTGTTCTTAACCATTTTCACCTCAAACAAAGTTGTTGACATCTTACTTTCGAACACCTATGCAGAGTGCTTTCTTCTTTCTAGGGCTTTGAAGCAGCAGTATAGGCGGATGCTAAGAAAGTTGCAATCTTTGTATCGGCTTCTGAGTCATTCTCTTTGTCAAATATTAACTCTACCACTGAAGAGAGTCCCCTGAGATATTGTGATGTTGCCACTGCTGCAAAGGAGCATTCCATTCCTGTCCGTGGGTACGTTTCTATTATTTATTTACTTTATATGTTCCTCTTTCTAGATTATGTCTCAAGAAAGGTGAATTTACTTAGTTATATTGAATTTTTTTTATTAAACCATACTTAATTATATTGAAAATGATGGATATTTTATATTATTATGTTTCTTTTGCAGCAACACACGAAGGATGATTACTTCTTTGACTGCTCTGCAAAAATCTCCTTCTTCTTTGAAGGTATCCTTTAACCATTAAAACCTTTTATAGTTTTCCAGTGGTATTTTTGGCTATTCTATGTTATTTTATTCTGTGTTATTTATGTGTGTGTGGAAGTGCAATTTTACTTGTCTTGTATGTGTGCAATTTCTCTGTTTCTAACTTTGATTTTTGTAATCAATGAATTTGTGGATTTAATTTTAAAAAATCTGAATAAAACTAAGGATTGTCTTCCTCTCTTGTTCAAAGCTGTAGAATGAATGTGAATCTGAATATTTATTTGAGTTTTATAACACTTTGGTCTCTTTTTCTTCTTGTCCTTTTAGGTGATCGAAGTCAAAGGGAGACTTTCAAGCACGAAGACTGTTTCCGGCACCGGAAATCACCGCATGATGGGAATCACTGGAAGTTTATTTCCAGACCGGCTTGAGCTTTTCAACTCTCAAGGTTCGTATGAAATTTCCTTCTAACTTGATTTGTGTTTTACTTGTCTTGATGAATGAAAAAGAAGAAGTGAATCATTTGAGAAATAATGAAAAAGGGTATGTGGTGACTGAATTTTGCGAGTGAGGATGAGATTAGATGCTTCAGGAAGAGGATGGATGACTTGCTAACTCAGTCTGATCCTTCCGACTCCTCCTCTGTTATCTCCACTACCAATCAGGTTCACTCCATCATCTCACTTATGCTTTTCTCTCCTTTTAATTTCTTTTTGCAAAAATATGAAGTTGTCTAAATTTTAAATTCATAAGTAATATAGCTGTAAAACAGAGGTGTTCGCATATCATTTAGAAGTCTAAGTATGCCGAGTTNCATCATCTCACTTATGCTTTTCTCTCCTTTTAATTTCTTTTTGCAAAAATATGAAGTTGTCTAAATTTTAAATTCATAAGTAATATAGCTGTAAAACAGAGGTGTTCGCATATCATTTAGAAGTCTAAGTATGCCGAGTTATGTGTTCTGCCGCGATCATCCAGTAGTGAGGTTTTCTGTTCCTTGTATTATTTGGAATCAAAAATTAGTTAGTGAATAAATCATGCATTTTTTGAATAACATAATTTCTTAAAGATATATATATATATATACAAATAGATTTGTTTGTGATTTGCGAACCTTACTACTGGGGAATGTTGTTGAAGATTTCTTTGTAGACAATGTTATTCACTCCAGTTGCTGAATCTTTTTCTTCCTGTAAAATGCTTAAGCCTTCAGGTGATGTTACTCTTGAGAGAGCAACATATAGTTGGCCATGACTGAAAACTAGTTTAGGCAAATATAGAATAACTGATTTCAAACTTTGTCCTTGCTTTTGTTTTTGGTTATTGCATAGCATACTCTTATTGGAAATTGTCTTCTCTTAAGTATGAATGGATGGTCTGAGACTATTGGAGATAAAATGATTCTTGGGAGTGACACTCTTTTACCAACATGTGTACCTGTGACTATTTCACCTTCGATAGCTCTTTCTGCCATATGAGTCACAATTAGTCTTGTCCCATTGCATAAACCTTTATGGTTGATGTTTCTTAGCAGCATAACTTGGATCTCTACTTTTAAAACCAGCTTATGTTTGGGCAAGCCTGGAATTTCTAAGCAGTTCAAGTAGTCTGGGGGCTACATTGTTTCATAGTGAAGCCCTATTGTATCTGCCTTTTCTATGCTGTCGTAGCTTAAGTATTCTATAGATTATCCAGGTGCCTGAGATAACATATAATTATTTATCTCATCCACTGTTTTGTTTCGGGGTGTGATGATTGATGTTTGAGTTAAATACTTGATAGTTGTCTTGGACATATTACACAACACATCTGCTGCGTCTGCAATTTGATGAAGTGGATCTCCGGCAGGCTGCATCATAAACCGTTTCTCAACAGCCACAGTCTCCCCCTTGGTCTTCCTTGTTGTCTATAAGCTTGTCTGCTTTTGGTGCAGTTCCATCTCCCACACTTAGTAACCATTCTGCAAATTCTTTTTCTGACTGTTGTAGGCGCATGTTCTCATGTAGGACGTATACATTGCATTCATTCCACAAATATGATTGACTTATTGATGTAGGCACTGTATCTGCTCATGTTCCCTGTGGTATAACCGGAAGTATTTGTCTGAAATCTCCTCCTAGTAGTACAGTTATTCCCCCAAATAGTTTATTGCTTGACGATGGGTCTTTTGCAGAAAGAATATCCCTTAGAGTTCTATCCAAGGCTTCAAATGTGTGACGATGAGACATAGGTGCTTCATCCCATATTATTAGATCATTTTTTAGTATCAATTCTGCCAGCATTGTCCCGGGTTTTATTTCACACATCTTGTCATCATCTAGTTGTAAGGGTATTTTGAATCTTGAATGAGCGGTTCTCCCGTCGGGTAGTAGTAGTGCTGCAATACCCGATGAAGCGACTAGCAGTACCACTTTTTGGATGGATCTAAGCTTGGAGATGATAGTTTTGTAAATAAATGTTTTGCATGTTCCACCAGCACCATTGACGAAGAAAATATGTCCAAGGTTGTTGTTTATTGAATTTATGACTGCATCATAAGCCTTTTTCTAGTCACTGTTCAAAAAAGTATGGTTTCTTTCATGTTCTTCTTTTTCATGCTTGATGTTGTAGTGGTATTCTTGATTGAGCAGACTGTTCCCTAGTTCTTTGATGATGCTCAAGTCTGGTGTAGGCATTGGCTTGAAGTCAGTGAGTGACTTTTCATGTTGATGCAAGAGTTTTTCGATCTCTATCAAAGTATATTGTGACAAATCTTGGTCGTCTAAGTTAAGCCTTTCAAACCCAAAATCTCTTCGTTTCTTATTAAGTAAGTCTTCAGATAATAATTTCCAACAATGTTCCCACAAACCTAATGAGTTGCTGATCTCACAATATATGAGGAGAGTGACAAACATATGACGTAGCTGATGTGGAGTAGCCCAATTACTCGCTTGATCCATTGCTTTGTGCCATTCCTTGTCATTTTCAAGCAGTCCTCTAGCATGACATGCTTCTTTAAAAGTCTCTTTCACCTCACCAGTATTAACTTTATCAAAGTCTTCAAAGAATGTTGCTCCTCTTATGATATTAACCAAAATCCTGAGATAGTATAAATCACCAGCATAAGGGTGGATGGTAACTATTATGACTATTGTATCCCCCTGCTTCCTTCTATGCCATGCTTTGGTTTCATTGATCCACACATAGTATAATGGGAATTCAACATATAGCAACTTCCTTCCTCTGGACACTTTGCATTCATAGCCATCCATTCAGTGAACATGGTTTTCTCAATACCATATCTAGATAGGACACATCTAAGATCATCTATGCGTTTGTAAGAGTTGCTTTGCTGGTTTTCTAGATGAATTATTAGCTTATGGACCGATGGTTTGCGTTTGTGAATATGAAAGGCGAATGTACGCCACATTGATTCACATGCTGATAAATATCGACACTATAAACTCTTTTAATTCGTCCCTTTCATAAACAACATATTCTCCTTCTTTTCCATTCATTAACTTCTCATTTCCTTCTTCAATCATAATAGTAGCTTTGTCCACTCCTTTGGTAATATACTTGAAAAGATATTTGATAGCATTTGTTGTGTTGCACCACTCAACGTTTATGTGTGACTCATATTTTTTCAAGATATCGATGTTGTGAGGTATGACAAATCAAGTATGTAATCTTTTTTTTTCTTTGAGGACAAAATTGTGATCTTCTTGTCGATGACGGTAGATAATGTAACCGGATTCTTCTACGGTTGTGAAGTCAGTATTGCTGCGGGGATATTTTTTGGTGCATACCTGGTTAGACATGCATGGAGATGATGGCATATCCTTTCCACATGGTCCATGCATCATGTGTCTTTCCACAAGAGCAAACCCGACTGGATCTTCTGTTTTGTTTGGTAGTTCGGCTGAGATTATTGCATTAATGTCTGACGCCAATGGTATTTTAGGTGCATTTTCCAACCATAAGAATATGTGTGCATGTGGCAATCCACGTTTCTGAAATTCTATTGTATATATTACTGTATGAAAAAGTGAATAGTTAGGTGTGTAATATGGGTAGAGAAAGTTCAATTATTAGTGATAAATTATGTAAGAGTACATGCAATGTAAGGACTGAAGAAGGTGCCTTTCTTGAGATCTTTAAGGAGTTGGTCGAGTTTCATTTTGAAAACACGGAACTCAATGTCGGGTCTGTCATTTCCAGATATTCCACCATATCTTGTGAGATGATCTTTAATTTCTGGCCAGTTTGGGTCAGCAGTCATGGTAATAAACAAATTAGGATTTCCATATGTACGACAGATTGCCATGGCATCGTGATATTTTTCTATCATGTATCGTGGACCTCCAGTGAAACTCGACGGTAATATTATCCTCTTCCCAAGTTTTTTTGCATCTGTCAGACCTTTGCCTACTGCATCAAAATCTACCCTTAACTGATCTTCATTATTTCTAAACCACCGGAGTCGTTCTTGCTCAATTGTTGTCTATGCATCTACTACATATTAATGTAGGAGACAATCCCCTTTTATAATGGTCATTCCTTCAGAGAGTCTTGTATGTATTTGATATGCGTAATACTCCCGTACACTAATAAATGTCCTTCTTGTCTCACCATTTTTTATCACAGCATGGGGTTCTCTGTGTGAAATCCATATTCCCCATATGGAAATAGAAGTGGGTATTGCAAGCTCATAAATAGAGGGTGGTCATCCATGATTTCTTACAAGTGGTTTGATTGCAATTTGAGCACCACATCTTGATAGCCTATGGTTGTTGTTATGTCACCCAAAATTAATCTTGCAACTTCGCTGATCTGTGGAAGATCATATTGTCTACCTTTCTCTTTCTGACCAACCAACCTTATTGTCAAGTCTTGACACTCATTGGATTTGTATCGGTCTCTTGCCTTCCAGAAGAACTTGGCCAAACAGGTTTTTCATCGAGCATGTTGGTTAAACTGATGATTATATCCTCTTCAAGGGCTTCTGATGGCTTTCTCCTTGTCATGGTTTTCATGCCGTTAGTGAGCTCGTTATCAGTATTAACAATCCACATTTTTAGGAATTGAGGTGGTTTACCGGGCATGGGGATGAGAGATCCTATACGATGGAAAATCTGACCATGTATTCGGTAAGCAGGGGATCTGTTTCCAGATGTGATGTTGTGATCTATATTATCTCCCACAGACGTGAATGCAAGCATGGAGTTATAACACACGGATGTTGTTAAGGAAGGGAGTACCATTGGCATGAAGGCTCTGAAGATAAGGAGGTGGATCTTTCAGTGGTGGGAGTTTGACTCGTCCTTGTTGGCAGCATATCGTGTACGTAGGCTCTCCTGTTCTAACATCAGTTCCAGATCTTTCTGAATACCAAACTAAAGCTTTGCAATAGTAGGCAGAAGTATTGTGAAACATACCTTTCTTTATTTTAACTTCTGCACGTGACAATACCTTTGTACTGGTAGATGCTTGATCTGAAAATATTTTTTTTTCGTAGGTGTTAGTTTTGACACATAATTCTCAATAAGATTTTCAATTGTTAACTGGCCTTGTTTTTTTATAGTCTCTTTGATAGAATTATGGCTCGTCTCATAGCTCGAGCATTCTTGCACCGAACCGTAACATGAATGCGAGGATAGAGTTAATATACTGGTTTGGTATGTAAATAAGTTGAGTAATGAGCTAGTTTGGGGTTTAAGTTTTCTTGATAATAGTAGTGTTACTGTATTCAGAGCATATTGTACATCCACCTGTTTTATCCCATATCCATTGTAAGTAATTTAGAGTCATATTGTTTTTGTTAAAAAATAAAGAAATGTATGTGATAAGTAACTTACAGTCATAATATTTTTTAGGCATGGTCCTTAGCATCTGTTGTGAAACTGCATGAGAAGTAGAGGAACAGTTGCTAATGTCTTGATCTGATATAATGATTTAGAATGAGGTGTGCGTAAGTGTATGGTACCTGTTTTGGTTGCTGAGGAAGGAGCTGAACTTGTAGGGTGGTTTGGATCTGCATTATGTGTATATTGAGGTGTTAACCCCGTTGCTTGAATAGTTCTTTGCCTACCACGTTTTCGCCATTGTTGTGAAAGCATGACCGATTTTCTGCTTTAAATGTGCATTCTTGTGTGAGACTGTAGGACATTTAAATTAAATAATCAGTTTTGGCCACAATGTTTGAACTCAATATTTATTAGTTTGAGTAGCCTACCTAATTTTTCACATACGTCGCACCCACCTATGAAAGATTATTTCATTGCAAGTAAGTTAGTAAATTTCAATTTGCTTCAATTTTGGGTAGAATTTTGTTGTAAACAGTTCTTACAATGATAACATGCTAGCACGGGATTTTGTGTGTGAAGTGAAGATGAGTCTTCTCTCGCTCTTTTAGTCTTTGCTTCTTCAGGGCTTGTGCGATCTCTAGATGTTTGTACTACATGATTAGAGGTTAATATGATGTTAATGTGTTATGGTAAGCAAAATATTGGAGTGGAGTTGTACCTCTAACGCCCTCTGAGTCAGCTGATGCATGATTTCTCTTCCTAGGTTGTCGTGAGGCCATTTTTGTTACTTTGTTTTTTTATAGACTCTAGAAAACATACTNGCATTATTTTAGATTTGACAAAAAACATTATTTCATATATTATTTTAATTTAATATGTTTATATTATTTGATATTACCTGTAGCAGGTGATATCGAATCTATGCCCTTCATCGAGGCCCTTGGTCAATCCACCTATAAAGTTGGTAAGCTTTGCTCTCTAAGGTGCAATGGTTGTTTTTGAGGTTGTTGATTATTTGTTTATATGAGTGTATTAATGTTGAGTTCTTATTCATCTTTGTATGCGCAGGCATTTCAAGGCCAGAACTATGAAAATTCTAAGTCAAGGCTGGCAATGTGTGTTGAGGACATCTCAGCAACTCAGTATTACACGTCAAACAATAAAATTCATATCTTCTCGAGCAAATTCATGGATTTGGAGACATATGTTGTGAACAGAAGAAATAATGGGCTCTTGAAATGAAGAAAAAATAAGTAGCCCAGACCAATGATAAAAATTAATTAGTGTCCCAATTCTATTTGCAACTTGTCGTGAATCAAAAACAAGAATCTAGAGATTTCTTATTTCCAATTTCAAATACTTTGATAAAAAAGGTTAGGGTTTCTACGCTAAACGTCAATCCGCTCGATCTACCCCACTCTTCAATGATTCTTATCAATACGATAATTCTTCATTTCTATACCATCTTCAGTTTCAGAGCTTGTTTTTCAGATTCAATCGCCTGTAGGTAAAACCGAAAAAATAACATCATGCAACCAAATCTTCATGGATTTTCTGGACAGGTTAATTCGAATTTCTATGTCCAGCCTCCTTGTGTTTCTCGATCTCTTTTCTTATTTGTCCTATAATATCCTTTCACATCTAAAGAATCTTCTTTATTAATTTTGTTTGCATCATTGACGACATCGAGTTTTGATGTCTGCGAGAAAAACTGCACAACAATAGACTCCAAGGAGACTTGTAGATGTTTTGTTCAGTACGAATTCAAGCACACGAATAACCAAATCCGGAAACCTTTTCCCAGGTATCATCTAAATATGAAAAAATAATAGATAAACGATTATAACTAAAAAGCTCGATAATTTTATTAAGATGCATAATTAGAAAACTTATAATAAATTGTTCTTTATCAAGATTCAGAAACACAAAACATAGATATAAAATGTAAATAGGGTATTAATTAAAAAAAATCTTCAAGTTTGCATCAACTCTCCATTTGTGAATTCAAATTTCTGTGATAGATATCTTGTGAGCTTACAAACATAAGTGGATAGAAATCAGAGTAACCTCTAATTCGTTTTACGCCAAACAATAAATACATATGCATTTATTTTCATAGAGTATACTTACTTTGTGTTTCAAAAAAAAAAAGAGTATACTTACTTCGATTTGAAGTTTTGAATTTCTGCCATGTGATGATTAAGATTTGAGAACCACCTTCTAGGTTAGTTACATAGTTGAAGTCACCTATTTAACAAGCCACCTACCATACTGCCACTTTTGGTGTGTCTTTCCCGTTGACAGAAACAACTTCAACATGAGAGACTTCAAAAATTTGGCCAATGATATCTGTACAAACAGAACATACAATTTAACTACAAAAAAAAAAACTTAAGGCGATATTAACTATCTTAAGATAAAGAACTTACCAACCAAGAAATCGGTATTCAGAGAACCATCAAGTATATCACCAAACTTTACAGGCTGTAGTCCAGATAAATCTCTTGGTAGATTCTCGCACACCTCCACACGTGTGGTGGAAAGGAAACCAATCAAATTCAGCCTTGGATAGGCATCGAATTCAACCTTGATTTTTGTTGTTCTTATTTAATTTTCTCTGTTGTTAACTTCTCTTAAATAAGATCAAGAGGCTCATGGAGCAATTTGAAGGCACCATCATCATCTTTGTTTGGGAACTGATTGTAGAACGTCAGTGGTCACTATACCAATAGCGAGTTTCCTTCAACTCTCTACAGACTGCTTTCACAGTATTTTCATATGTTTGATAAATCTGTTAACCCTTTGGTTTGTTTTTGAAATTGAAACGAATCTTGCATGATCTGCTTTAAAACCAGCTTAATTCCATTACTGTCTAAATGACCTTCTCTTATGTAAACTGGAAACATGATAATAGGAATTGATGTGATGAGTTTAAGAGATGGCGTCAATAAGAAAAATGTAAAATATTCTTAGTGATTTTATTCAATCTGTATAAATACCTTTGTTTTTATTCCAAAATAATAGGTATAAAGACAATCAAAATGGTGAAGTTCAACGTCACATGAACAATCAATCCTTTTGGTAAAGACATCATCACCCCAATATCTGAGAGGCATGAGGTTTGATTGAGAAATTAAAAATAGCTAGCAAAGCATAAAATAACTAAGAAAAATCTAATACATAATTGGGATTTTAGTTATGATGTGAACAAAAAAACAAAATAGACTTAGCTAGAATCTTAGTTCAGATAACAAAGTATTAATGATAAAAACTTGGAAAACTAGAATAAAAAACTGGGAAAGCTAAAATAAAAAACTTCAATGCTGGGGAGCTTAGCTGAGACGTGGGCGCTTGCCATCTTTCTTCTCGTTCTGAGACTCGGTTGACAACTCCACAATGGATTTTTCCTCTGCGTCTGCAATGGCATCATTGGTTTGCAAGGTTGGTTAGACCAAGGTATGATCATTCTGAATATCAGCATCAATAATGCGGGATACTGTAGCTGTCTTGCGAGTTGATTTGAAATTGAAGTCATTGACCTTCACTTGGAACTTGCATGTGTGCCCCACAATGTCTAAGACACATTGAGGTGTTGCAGTGACATATTCTTCATTTGAGCCATTTTCACCAATCTACATAGTATAAAACATTTGGTTAGTTAAACTGACAGATATGCTCTATTTAATTTTTCGCTTGTTCTTACCTCACTCATCTCATTCATTACGTCAGGTGCATGTCTTACCGCCAGATTCAGTGCTTCTTTGTCGAAAATGACAAAGGTTCCTTCATTGCCACTGTTGTCGCGAACTTTAAACTTGAACCAGTATTTATACCACATACGATCAATCAAAATGAGTAATCCGTTAGCATATGCTTCTGTGTTTGTTTTAAAATGAACCTAACCTGATAAGCCCGACAGTGTTTGGTTTCTTGCACTTGAAGTTAGGGCAAGTGAAAGATGTTTCTAACCTTTCTAGTTGCTACTTGCAGGTGGTGCAGGAGATGAAGTACCAACCATATTCTTTCATGACATCTGTTATTATTGCAGTGCAAATGAAGCTAGGGACCTGAATATTTATATGGGTGTAAATACTAAGAATAAAAAGAAAAAATGTAGATATGTGTGAGGAAAGCCAGACCTGTGGTGACTCATTTTCTAAGAACTTGTGAATTTCGTCCAATGTCACGGTCTCCACTTTAGTAACTGCTGCAGAGGAGCTGTTGACAGTTGGTGGGGTTTTTCCATCAGCTTCAAACCTAGGCCGAACATGTTTGAACATGAGACATGATAACTTTGCAGTAAGAGATGGGTAGGTTCACAACTACCTTGATAATAATTCTCTGTCGCAATGATGTCCGAGTCAAAGAAGAGGCGTGTGGAGGCTGTGGAGCTTAGGTTCACGACACCTGAGAAGTGGACAGTAATTGATATAGCTAGTGATACACACGAAATTAAATTAATATATGACTATGAAACAAAAAGAAGAAAATATACAAACCTCCAAGTGTTTTTGAATTGAGAATAGTGACCAAGATTACTGACGGTTTTGTCTTGCTACCATTCCACCTACTTCGGAAGGTAGCAGCAATTTTGTCCCACAGATAAACACGAGCTGTCTCGCCGATGTTAAATTAAAGATTAGTAAGGTACTTAACACCATATTTCTTGGAGGCCTAAATAAATAGGTTTGGTATTAGTTTGGTCTTACTCTTCAAGTTGGACATGCAAGAAGACCATATCCTTTGATCTTTCACCAGCAGGTGTTGGGGCAACAGCCTTGGGTGTTTGAGTGTCTAGGTTGTCCCCATTGATGACTCGCAAAAAGCCAATGATATCATTAATGTTAAAATAAATCATTAGAGTCGAAGATTTATATTGTCTAGAGAGTAAAAAGTGCTCACCAAAAAGATTTGGTGCTTATCAACAATGTCAGTGAACACTTTGAAATCTCGTATACGAAATTGCTGAGAATCAATCTGGTAGTCCCCTTCATGAACAGGAGCGAAGATTGTCTTGTTGGTGAATCTGATCCCGTGCTGGTGCGGTGAGACTCTGTAAACATATTTGGAAGGTCTGGCGCTGAACCTGTTGAGCTTGTAAATTGTGTTGGGTTTCAGATCATCTTTGAAGCGGGGAAGGAAGTGTGTCAAGATAAACCCCTGAATGATTGTTGACTGCGGTGGTTTCATTGTAAGAGTTAATGATGAATGTTAACAATAAAAGTATGGTACGTTAATTTGAGAGAATATCTTTGAGTCTATGAGGAGCAACTCAACTCCCATGAGTATGTTCCCCTTTTTGTTTCGGGCTTCTCAGCAATGAATCAGCCTAACCAAGATTTTCTTGTTACAGAAATCTCCTTCGAGATCCTCAAATGTTTTTGGGACATCAAGGGTTGATGGTGAAGCCATTTTTTTTTCTTTGCAGAGTTCTTTGGATCTGTGTTTTTACGTTTCTTTGGGAGACTTGATGTTGCTGAGATAATGGATTTTATAGCGATGAGTTTGAAGTCCAAGTTGTACCTTTCCTAGCTACTGCCAAGCATTTAAAAAAAAGGATGTGTTATGACTAATCATGCAGCTAAAAAGAAAGCTTTAAACAAAAGAATTTACTTAGAATTTTAAACGAAAGCTTTACTCACCAAAAGATACACTAAAAAGGAGAAAGCAGAAATGTAAATCAACTTAAACCGACCTTAAGCAAAACTTGGTTCTGCAAACACAATATGCAAACACAATATCAGAAGCATCAAATATAGATATTATTAGATACATATGCTACATGCACTGGAAAGAAACGAAAATATGATAAAGCAAAGAAAAACATACTCTTCAGAGAGTTTGCTAGGGTTCCATCGGTCATTGAATGATTTGCACTCTGTTTTTTCCCATTTCTCAGACAATTGAAGAAACCTCCATCTCAGCATAAAGATGTACTACCAGGCTGTGATTTCTGTCCTGGAGAGAGAGAACACAACACTATCTCAGCATTATGAATGGAACCAAGAATCAAACCGAGGATAAATACCTATTGGAAGAGCCAATCTACGCAATTGAGTAGCTGACTCAGATACTTGAATTTTATTTATTGTAGTGTA
The DNA here is from genome assembly GCA_932364175.1 of Eruca vesicaria subsp. sativa. Taxonomy (NCBI): domain Eukaryota; kingdom Viridiplantae; phylum Streptophyta; class Magnoliopsida; order Brassicales; family Brassicaceae; genus Eruca; species Eruca vesicaria. The sequence goes on from CAKOAT010164600.1 coordinate 48,266, forward strand.
TATAATATCAAACCATAGCTGCTCTTACTGAATCTTCACTTTCCATCACTTGTATCTTCATCAACAGAGCTATCACTGTTGATTCCTTACTCAACTCGACACATTGAGGTGTTGCAGTGTCAGATTCTAAGACAGATTTGACGTTTTGTTGGTGGCCACATGTGAATCTTCTGACGCCTTTCTTGATTCTGAAACCACTTGATTACATTGTAAACTACTCATTTATACGATTCTCGTCTCTTATTGAATGAAAAAAAATTTAAACTTTATCAAGAGATTAAAAAAGATCAAAACTCAGTGGAAACATCAAGAACGAAACCATGAATCATTGAGTACTAAATTGAGAGTAATTAGAGCTTACAAAAGTTCCATAGAAGCTGATTCAATGACTTGTTAGCCTTTGGTCGCAGCTCAAAAATGGAATGTACAGCCAAAACGATGACATGCAACTGGCCGTGGCAGTATTATCGGGAATTGGAAGACGTAGCTGCCCTTTTGTTGTGGCTGACCGGAAGGTTTGAGAGTTTTACAAATGGCGACATTTGAGGAAAAAGAAACGGCACATTTATCTAACCTGTAAAAGGCAATAGCGCTGACTACCTAATTGCACATTTATCTTTAAATTGAGTATCTGGCTCAAGCTAAGTGTAGACGTAATGAACAAAGTTATCACTGTCGATTCCTGTCTCAAAAGTAAATGGAGAAACAACCTAAAACAGTGCCTTGATACAAAAGAATTATGGAGACCGAATCGAATAGCCTCACGATCGGATGTGGACAGGAGAAAATTTGTAACCCTTTTGTTGCGGCCGTCCAAAAGGTTTGGAAGTTTTAGACGTGGTGGGATTTAAGGAAGAAGAAGCGTTGAGGAATGGTGATGATGTAAGTTTATAGACATAAAGGCCTAAGTAAACAAATAATGATGGGTCATAGACCTTTTTGTTAAGGATGAAACTTGAAGACCCATCAGATTTATAAAGAATCTTCTCTTAATTGTTAGAAAATTATATGGTAATATTATATGGTAATAATGTATGTAATTGGAAATAATAGTATAATGTCACGTGGCATCTTCTTATGTGGACACTTTCTATGTTGATGTGGACGGTCTCCGAAATCTCAAAAAGTTTATTTTATTGGTTACTAGATTTTGACCCGCGCTTGAAAGCACGGAAAATTTTTATGATTAATAATTTATATAATTGGGTTTTGTCTTAATTTAAAGAATATTTTGATATAAAATCAGTTCACCAAAATTTGTGGTGAAGATTGTTTTTCATTAGTTTTTAGTTTCAGTTTTTATTTTTAGATTTTGGTTTTTGTTTTTTAGTTTTTAAGTTTCTACTTTTCATTTTCAGTTTTTGGTTTGAGTTTTTAATTTTTAAACCCGCTGAGTTAATTTGAACTAATATTACCAACAAACAAATCTCAAATAATTGAACATCTAATTTAAAACTGAAAAGATGATAGCAATTTTTTAAAAAAAAATTTGAAATAGTTTATTTTGTAAATAAACAAAGCAAAAAAATATAACATGTGTTTTCAACTTTTGGTTTTGGATTTTAGTTTTTAGATTTGGTTTTTGGTTTTGCTTTACATTTTTTAAATCAGTAAATTATTTAAGAAAAATAAAATAATAAATTATTTAAAAATTACCATTGCAATTTATCAAAAGAAAGTGATTGTTATTTAAAATAAAAAATATATTAACATGTTTTAAAGTACATGATTTAAATAAATGATTGATAATAGATAATTTTATTCTGTTAAAAATATTAAATACCTTTTGGGCTGAAAATAATAATTGATTTTTTGATCTTTTAAGGTGAAAAGTTTATTCAATGTTTTTGGAGTTTTTTCTTAATATTAAGCCAGAAAACCAAACTATATAATTTGTTCAAAAAATAAAAGTAAACCCAAGACTATATTTCATTAATAACCACTAGTTTAATTTAAGTATAACTAGATTTTGACCCGCGCAACCGCGCGGATGTTTGTTTTCGTTTATAGTTATATAAGCATTTTGTTTTCACTTGTAAATTGGTATATATTATATTAATCACATATTTACGATATGTATAGTAAATGTTTTTCAAACATAATAATATTATATAATAAGTGTTTTAATCAAATAGATTGTTTCAAATTTTCTATATTATACATGACTTTCAAACAAGTGTTTGTTTCTTCTTCTATATTTTATTGTTAGTTAGATTAGTATTTCATTTTTAGATAAAGTAATATAAATAGAGCTTGATTAAATATTAGTGTAATTTAATTTGCAAAGATAATATAAACTTCGAAGAATTTTTTGCTAAAAGCTAAACTTATAGCTTCATAAATTAATATTATAAAAATTTTATTAAAAAGGAACTTTTAAAACATTTTCTTTTTTTAAACAGTACAATTTTAAAATTTTACATCGAAATAAATTTATCTAATATATATAACGTGTAAATTTTGTTAAGGTATATAAATATTACATATTAATAATCTGTGATTTTTGTTAATATACTCTGGATGCATTTAACTATTATTGACATATTTCCTTATAAATAATATAAGATTCCTAAATTTATATCTATTGACATATTTTGCGTGACTAAGTTGGAAGGTGTGGGGTAATTTACCAAAACAAAATTGTTAAGCATATTATAAGATAAAATAATGATAATATTATTAGAGAGTTAATGTAACATAACTTTCTAGTAACAGTCCATTTTTTAAAAAATCACACATGAAATCAAGTCATGACTTCTGTNTATCTATTGACATATTTTGCGTGACTAAGTTGGAAGGTGTGGGGTAATTTACCAAAACAAAATTGTTAAGCATATTATAAGATAAAATAATGATAATATTATTAGAGAGTTAATGTAACATAACTTTCTAGTAACAGTCCATTTTTTAAAAAATCACACATGAAATCAAGTCATGACTTCTGTTTTAATATATAAGATTAGTAGATTTTCATATTCCATATTTTGATAATATATATTCTTTTAGAACATTCCATATTTGTAAGAGAAAATATGTGTTTTTGGTATACACATAGATACCTGCCATATTTTGAAGGTAGTTTACATTAAGGCTCTTTATATTAATTGTGTTGGTTTAATTTAAGTAATACGGTTCAATTAATTATATGATTTATATTATTTGTAGCATTATAGAAAGAGTTCAAATTTAAATGACAACTTGTATCAGTAGATAAAAAGAATGACTCTATTTTAATAGAGTAGATGATATGATTGATTTATTAAATGAATCTAAAAACTTAGATCATGCTCATGAAAAATTGTAAGCTATAGCACTTGCACCCGCGTGCAAACGGCACCGCATTGATGTGGTTGGAATGTCCGGAGAAATTGTCACGGCAGTCTATTTTCCTTGTTTTTTATTTCTAAGACGAACAAATCCAGCAAAAATAAAGAAAGGCGGATAGGTAGAAAAACGAAGAATCCACCATGTTCGATCACCACTAATTGATTCAAATCGCAAAGACCTCGTACCCTTCTCGAGTTTGCGCAATTGACAGTAAAGCTAGGGTTACCAAGAAATTTAGATCGAATTTCCTGAAGATTGGATTGGTAATTTCGATGAAGGCGATGGAGACTATACAGGATCTGATCGAGGAAGCCAAAGTACGGACCTTATGGTGGGCTTTATGCATCTTCTCAGTCACCTACTTCTTGACCCGTATGTCAATCTCCTACCTTTCCTCCTCTTCTTTGTTCTTATAATCAAGATATTCTGTGTTTGTTAGTTTCATATGTCTTGAATTTTAAGATCAGTTTGGAACTCAGAAAACCTCTATACTTGATATTTGAAATGTTTGTTTACTTACTGTCTTCATGTTTTGCAGTCAAGTTTTAATCATTATATATGTTTTTGGTCATTGCTAATCTCTTCTTCTTTTTCGTGGTCTTATGCAGATACAAGTAAGTCTATGTGGATGAATTTGCCAATGGCAATTCTCATTCTTGGCGGTCTTCGGATTCTTTTAAATCAGATTGAGTTCAGATGGAAAGTTCTGCCAGATCCAAGACAGAACAGGTTTTCTTATCCCGAAAAGAAGCAGCTTTCCTTGAATGATCCTCGTCTTTCCACTACCCCTCCACCTCCAAGGTGGAAGAAGAAAATCGACTCCCCTGTTGTGGAAGCTGCAATCAATGATTTCATCGACAAGATCCTTAATGATTTCGTGATAAATTTGTGGTACTCTTTGATCACACCAGATAAAGATGCCCCTGAACTGATTCGTGGAGTTATCTTGGATGCTCTTGGTGAAATTTCAGTAAGGGTAAAAGAGATAAATATCGTCGACCTGCTAACTAGGTGCCGTTCTTTTTATTCCTGTTCCGTCGTCCAAATTCTCGAGTTTTGATTTGGATGATGATGAAATCAAATGCCTGATTGTGCAGGGATATAGTTGATCTGATAGGTGATCATTTGGAGATTTTTAGAAGAAACCACGCTGCTATTGGTACCGATGTTATGAAGACATTGTCATCTGAGGAGAGAGATGAAAGATTGAAGTACCATCTTATGGCTTCTGGGGAACTTTATCCTGCACTCATTTCACCTGAGAGTGAGTACAAGGTATGAGGGATAGCTCTGATGAAAAATTACGCAGTGGCGTTTTCAGTTTCCGTCATAAATTAGTTAACTTTTACCCAAAACGTGCTCTTTGTTTTTCTAACAGGTTCTTCAGAAAATAGTCGCTGGCATATTATCTGTGGTTCTCCGACCACGAGAGGCTCAGTGCCCTCTTGTTCGAACGATAGCTAGGGAGATTGTTACTTGCTTGGTAGTTCAACCTCTTTTGAATTTAGCAGCCCCCGAGTAAGTTCTTCGCCTATCTGTCTTCCAGAATGTTATAATGCAAACTAGCGTGGAACAACTTATTGTTTCAGAGTTTCAGATAAATGTATCCTATGGATTTTCACTTCAGATTCTGCTTTCAGTCTGTCTAAAGTAGAGATGCTAATGAAGTTTCAATTTTCCCCAGGCGTATCAATGAAGTGCTTGAGATCATTATCAATATTATTAAAGAGGGAAACTTTGAGCAGTTTTCTGGGGAAGAACAGAGTGTTAACTCTGCCCAATGGTCAGCCTCTGATAATCAAGCAAAAAGTATGAATTTGACAAAAGTTAATGAGCAGGAAACCCCATCCATAGATGATGAAATACATCCTGAACTGCGCATTCAACAGCACTCTGGTGATTGGGCTCGGATGCTAGAGGTCGCAACGCAAAGGAGAACCGAGGTTCTTACTCCCGAAAACCTCGAAAACATGTGGACTAAAGGAAGAAACTACAAAAAGAAAGAGTACAAAAAATCTCTGAAAAAGGGTTCTTCGGTTAGTAATCCAGTAGAAGCCAAACAGAAAACCCATAGTTCCATATCGGGGACTACTACTGGTGCAGAAGAAAAAGCAGTGGTACATTTGCCCCCTAGAGTAAGCGTTGATAAGCACTCACTAGCTCAAATCGCAGAGGATATTAGTAGAACAGCTTCATGCGAAGGAGGGTGCCGCATGTACGAGGTTGATGTTAGAAAGGAATCTCCTTCTGATGGAAATAAGAATAGACTTAAGAGATCTAATAGTACGTCGGATCTTTTACAACCTGAAACTAGGCTGGCACTATTAGGAGTCGGTGAGGGGCCTCTGATCACAGATTTCTACACCAGTGCTTTCATCAAGCACAATGAGAATCATACATGTGATAGTAAATCTCCAAACATCGTTCTTCACAATAAGAGTCAACACTGCTCAAAACTGAAATGTCGAGTAAGCTCTGGTCTCTGTATTACATTCTTGTTTTTCTTTTTCTTTTTTTTTTTGTGTGACAGACATGCACTTAAACAACCTTATCCGTTTTGTGTGTGTTTTGCAATTAATAATGATGTTATAATGATGTTCTCTTACGATCACTATTTCTTTTGTCTTTAAGAGTCTCAGAATATTATATCTTATGTCTGTGTGGCTGCAGGTTCTGGGAGCTTATTTTGAGAAGATGTCATCAAAATCATTTGCAGTATATTCTATTGCGGTGACAGATACGGAAAACAAAACTTGGTTTGTTAAGAGAAGGTTAATTTCTCATCATTTCATTTGTACATTATTGGACTCGTTACTCATGTCACTAGCTTTTGATATTAATTTCCTCAAGGCACAAGATTGCTGCTGCTTGATCATAAAGTATTTGTTTAATTCCCTCCAGATACAGTAATTTTGAGCGGTTGCATCGTCAACTCAAAGAAATCCCGAATTACAATTTACAGTTGCCTCCCAAGCGTATATTCTCATCAAGCACCGAAGACGCTTTTGTTCATCGCCGCTGTATTCAGCTGGACAAGTACCTACAAGTATTATTTACTACAACATTCCCTCGTAGCAACTTGAAAAACATAATTACCACCAGCATTCTCTTATTAGTCCATTTTTCCTCTTGTCTGCAGGATCTCTTGTCTATAGCTAATGTTGCTGAACAGCATGAAGTTTGGGATTTTCTAAGTGAGTCCTCAAAAGTGAGGACCTGACTAAGTGACATCCCTATTATTGCTTTCAGTTTCCGATTGGACAGATGTCTAATGACTGCCGTTTCCGTTTTGTAGAACTATTCGTTTGGAAAATCCTCATCGGTGATGAAAACTCTTGCAGGTATTGTTTCGGTAACATGTAGCTTTCTGTTACAAAAAAAAAATCTTAATCGGTCTTGTTATGCGAAGGAACTAAATTCTAAAAATAACGATCAGAATGAAGAGATGGGAGTGATTATTGTTTATGTGTTTTCTTTACGTTTCCAATATACTAAGTCTTCTTTCTTGGAATTGAACAGTTAACGTCGATGATGCCATGGACGATATCGTGCGTCAGTTTAAAGGGGTGTCGGGTGGCCTTATGCGCAAGGTTGTAGGATCTCCACTTGAAGAAAATGATGAAGCTCCTGCGCGGCACCTCTCCTGGAGTGTACATGACATAAACACTCAGCTCGCTAAGGAAACTGCAACCGAATCGATGCACAGCAGCATTTCCGATAATGAAGACGTTGACAAACTTGGAGAGAACTCCCAAGGGGAAGGTAGACTTGTTTCAGAAGCTAATGGGTGGCACTCAGATAATGAATTGGACTCTAAGTATTTCCCACCAAGAGTGGTTAGACGACTTGGGGTGCCTGAGAATATGACCTCGGATAAGGAAAATGACTATAAAGCAAAATCTGAAGTAAGAGGGTTCAGCGATTCGCAGCATGCCGATCCATCGACAAGTGTGGCTCAGAGTCCTACTGGCATGCCACCCGAGGTACATCATTAGTGGCTCTTTATGCTTAATGAAACCTATTACCAAAGAGATATAAAGTGCTAGTTTTTTGGTATCTTCTGATTTTGGTTCTTCGGAATACTTCTATGCTTTTTGATTACAGTGGATGCCGCCCAATGTCAGTGTGCCGATTTTGAACCTAGTTGATAAAGTGTTTCAATTAAATAGAAGAGGCTGGTTAAGGTGAGACAAAGTAGTTATTCTTTCTGATGTTATGTTTGTAGATCATGTTGTTATATCTTACTAGGCCTCTGTATCACGTCGCTTTTTTGAATAATCTTAAAATGGTGTTACTACAGGAGGCAAGTTTTCTGGATATCAAAGCAAATATTACAGCTAGTTATGGAAGATGCTGTGGATGACTGGCTTCTGAGGGAAGTGTGTTGGCTGCGGAATGAAGACACAGTAGCTCATGGAATACGTTGGGCTCAAGATGTAAGATTTAAGATTTCCCCTTGTTTTTTTCAGAAGTGAACTGAATCTTCACCTGCTTTTGTCCTCTATGAGATATATTACAACTCAAGTAGGATAATATCCAAAGAGGCTTAGTTTACTTTTGTTGTTGTAAGAATGCAGAGGAAATAATATTGTTTATCAGAATCTTATTGAATATTCTCTACAGCTTCTTTGGCCAAATGGCGTATTCTTTACCAGAGTGGGTGACGGTCAAGAGGCATCGGATGAGACCGACCCCAGTGATAATGCTTACCAAATCGCAGGCCAACTTGGTGGCATGAAGGTGGTAAAACCCAGTTCCTTTGAGCAGCAATTCGAAGCTTCACGTAGGGCTAGTGAAATCAAGAAATTTCTTTTCGGTGACTATCTTAGGCTCTCCTCATCGCTAGTTAGTTTTAGTCTCAGTGGAATTAGCCTTGTCTGAATTCAATATTTGGTGTATGATCAGATGGAGCGCCAACAGCCTTAGTGAGCTTGGTAGGGCACAAGCAGTACAGGAGATGCGCGAGAGACATCTTCTATTTCACTCAGGTTAGTCATCTATTTAAAGTAAAATGGGTTAATTAGAAGGCTGAATCACCCATCATTTTTGGCTTGACACATGAATAATTAACTGCAGTCAAGCGTATGCATAAAGCAACTAACATATGCAATACTGGAGCTGCTACTCCGAACGGTATTCCCCGAGCTGCAAGATCTTCTCAGAGACATAAGAGAGAACTCGAACGGTCGGTCAGAGTAATAGCACCATGTTTATAATGAGGGAGGTAACCTAAGATTGACTGACCTGAGCAGTTGCTTATCTTTCTCTTTGTTAAACTTTGATTCTCTTTTTTAGTTTGGAAAATTTTTGGATGTTCTTTAAATATTCTTCCTTGTGTATAAAGCATCAATTTGCAAGGGTTTTCTATACAACAGTGACAGAATGGTTCTGTATATATACCTTTCTGTGTGCAAAATAGTCATTTGTTTCTTTTGCATTGATCTTATCGAAATGTAGTTTTTTGTTTGCAAACTGGGTTATCATTGTTAAGACATGAAAGTTAAGAAAACCTATTAAAGGAACCTCAGTTACATACATAGCTGTATAGCACCTTCTGCATTACATTTTTGTCTCTCTTACAGAAGTCCTCCACTCAGAGAATTTACCGCGTTTGCATAGAGCCGCAGTTAACCTTACCAAGAGTTCAATGATTTAAGGTTCTTGTCTGTTCCTGAAAATGTAACCTAAATCCCAATGTTGCAATTAGCTTCACCTCCACTAGCCTTGCAACTTTGATGTTGGAACCGCACAATCCATCCCGTTCAGACACACCGAAGAAGGTGCTGCTCCTTTGCACTAATCGCATCAAAAGCTCTTCCAGAACAGATTCTGCAGCACTCCTTTCTGAAATTCCATTACCTAACATAAACTCAACGATTCAGTTCTCTATTTGAATGCTGTTTGTTTCGAACAGGTTAAAGGGTTATGCATTATAAGTTGTTGCTTCCATCTGCAACCTTTACATGATAAGATCTTGCTGTGCTGTGTATGTCGAGCCTGCGAATCCAACCATGTATCCTCCTGCTTCACTCTTTTCACAAGCCAACAACATCCCAAATAATCTTTTACTTTTTTAACTTTTGTGACTTGTATCTCATTGAGATTACATCATATATCCAGAGAGAGACACTTACCGGTTAAACTTACTTGTGTCGATATTGAGAAGAGAGATCTCATCCACTTTAGGTCTAAAAAGCGCGAGCTGAGCCATTTTCGCAGCTAAACCAAGACGAGAATCGCAAGGGGAAACCTGGACTTGGTCAAGAAAGAAAGCTTCTTTGCTTGAGATGGCAACACCAAAGGTGAAACCCATCTCCTTTGCTTATTTATGTGTCTGAACATGGACTGTACACCACGTTATTATCCGATGCTCCAGACAAAACATTCACCATCATCATGGTTGTAGTGATGATCTTTCTTAGATTGCTAATTTCACCATCCTTAAAGATCCTCTGATCCTTTGGTTTCTTCTTCTCTAAGAAACATTACGAACATATCAAGAACCAGTGAAGGGGTGTATATTAACCACAGGCCCGGCCCATAGCACAGGCCAAGTAAGCCATTACGGCAATGGACCCAAACAAAATTTTGATCTTTTAGGCGTAAATAAAAAAAAATTCTTTTTTTTTATAAAGGAAAAAGGGCCCATTTTCCAAATTGGAATAGGACCCTCTGCTGGGTTGGGCCGACCCTGACCATGGACTATCTTTGACTGAAGACGTACCTTCCAATTCCATAATATTTAAAAATATTTTTCTATAGATGTTACAAAGAATGGATTATAATGAGAATAAAAATGAATTATGTTTCCAGGGGTGAGTTTTTCTGGGTTTTAGGATACTTCAATGAAATGATAGATGGGAGTTGAAACGGCGCAAACGCTTATTTCGACTGTAAAAATGGATCTTTTGTCTCTCAAAATAGTTATTTTTATTAACAAAACGTTGTTATTAATTATTATTATTAGGGAGGGATATAGCCTCCTCACAAGCACGAATTGATGTATTATATAATTTTATTAGAGATATAGATGTTGACATAATTAATGTACTATATAATTTTATTCGAATAAATCCGTCCTACGGGCGGACGAATAAATAAACTAAGGATATAATAATTTTTAAATGTTAAATTGCTTATAACAAAAGATAGTATGAACTTTCTTAATTTTTTTGCAAATTTTCACTATCTATTTTACTATTATTGTAGAAATTATATATCTAGTCTAATTATACTAAAAGTTAAAATGTAATTATTTATTTTTTATTTTTTATTCTAATTTAACTATACAAATTAGTCATGTAAAGTTTTTAATCTACTGTTCGACTATAATAAGTAGACTGGAGTTATTTTCTCTCATAGTTATATATTTGTTTCATGAATCAATTTACTTTTTTTTTCTTTATATGTTGTCTTATAAAACTAATGATTCATGTGATATAAAAGAAAACTTATTGATTATAAAAATATTTTAAAATAGATGATATAATATTATTGTTACTATGTATATACTTTTTGTTAAAATCTCATGTGTATTATTATATATGTGAAAACGAAACTAACCATGTTATCAAAATAATTGATTTTTCTTAGTAACTTATAAACTATAATCTTAACAATAATTTTATAATACATAATTAAATTATTATATACTGATTGTATTTTATTACTAAAATATTATTTGTTTTGTTTATTATATCTAAATATTTATGTTCTTATATATACATATTTAAATTGGATACTATAATGGTTTAGCATACATGTAGATAAAGTTTGTTAGTGAATTTAATTAATGTAAAAATTAACTTCTTTCTTTTATTTCTTAGATATTTATATTTTTTTTTATCAAAAAGATATTTATATTACATATATGCATATATTTGAATATATAAATTGAACAGATGTGTAGGCGACTCACAACCTCCGTGATAGTCAGCGCCTCTTTTGATATGAGAGCCACCGCCTTCATCTCTATGAGTCTCCAGTATCTCCGCAGCTCCTCTTGGGTGTCCCTTCTGGCCCTCTCTTCTCATCCCTATCTTTCTCTCTCCACTCTCTTTGTCTGTGCTTATTACTTTGCGGTGTCCACTCTTTCCTCAACCGTGCCTATGGTGGAAGGTTCAGTTATCACCTTTGTAATACATGGTTGTTGTTTCGTACATTACCTTAGACCATAACTTCCTTTTGTTAGCTTCTTGACCAATTAGTTGATAAATTACAGTGACCACCGTTGACAACGTCATTCTCAATGACTCGTGTCACAGAGAACAACTTACACAATCATCCCAGTTACAGCTGGATTCAGGGGATATCTTCCTTTGTAAGGTCAGTTACATGAGTATAAGATAGGAGGTTTATTCATCAGAATCGGGGATGTTGTGACTCACCTTGTAAAAGTCTACACATGTCTTGAGATCATACGCACACTCTATATGTTCCAAGTATTGTACATAAACAGAATAATCACCACAAATACATTAACATGATACATAAAACCTAATTTTTAGATGCAGAGACATACCTACATGGCTAAAGATGCTTCTTCTGGTCCTCCACTGACACAAAGTGCAGCACCCCCACTGTTTTCTTCCATTAGATTAGTATTAGTATGAATAGAGGAATGTATGAGTAAACTAAACATACCTAATGAAGAGACTCTTAGATCCTTGAATCATCATATAGACACTTAAGAATTTCTACTTACCCATCTGGCTTCTTCATCTTTATCGAGTGTGAAAGTCCTTGATGGATGTTCTAGTGTACCTCTTTGATCAATGCTAGATAGCAAATCACATCAAACACAAAAGAATCAATCAAGCATAGGTAAGAAGTATAAATCAATCAAATAAGCAAAAAGAACAATGACTTACCAAGATCAAAGACACATTTATATCTCTTGATGAAACCGAATACTCTCTCATTGTAGTGATGAGTTCCATCGCAGGCATCATCCTTAGTTTTAAGTGAAAGAATGATTTGTAGAAGAAATTAAGGATGAAATTCACAAAATCAAAACACACATATTTATAGCTCTGAATTTGCACAATGGAAGAGAAGAGGAGGTGCATTGAATTAGAAATCAGGTGAAGAGAGTGGAATCAGTGTTTATGTAAGAGTTAATGACGATGCATGAATCCAGTCAGACTTATGTAACGTTTCTGGGTTTCGAGACCAATTAAAAGAACTCCAATCGATTAGCAAAGGTGATGAGCTTTGACTTGTGTTGGATCGGAATTAATTGTTGCCAGTGGAACAGCCGCATCTTCTAAGCCGGGTGGGTGAACATAAGCTACTATGCAACAGCTATTTGTTGGATTGTTCTTCGACAGAGATTTGGTGAAGAAAGTGATACCTGTGGGCTTGGTTTGTACTCTACACAAAATCCAAAATAAAGATTGTAGGAAATGATTAAGGTGTAGTAATGATCCGTAAATGTGTAAATGATTTTTGGTATGTGCCACATGTCACTGTTACACAAACTTATTTTGTGATGTCATATGATGAGGTGTATTGAGGAGAAGAGAGTCCCCTTTTTCTTTATAGTATAAGATTAGGGATATAGCTCGAACATCAATCACATGAGGTAAAGTAGGCTACTGGATTCTTGATCCAACTGAGAGAGTCCCAAGTTGTGTTTTCTGATCATTCTGCTTCATCATAATTTTCAAACTTCAAAACATTGAACACCCAAACAAAATAGGGAATGTAGCCTTACAAACCTTCTCCAGGCCAAAGAAAAAAAGTAAACTAAATGTGCAAAGAAGCATCCAGTTCTGGTCGGATAGATTAGGTTGGGTCACTAATAAAACCATTTTTGTAAGGCTATTTCTAAAATTAACCATCTTTTGTATTTAAATTTAAATTAAAAGTAAATTATTTTTATGATTGGGGCATAATAGAATAAACTTGGGAGGTGTTATCGTCCGAGCTCCGCCGCTGCGTTTAATGTATTTGTTGCGAAGCTGAAGACCGAGAGCTATACAATACTATAAATATAATATTTTATCTAGGTCATGAACTTTATGTAGATTTTCCTTTTTATATCATTAGTGGTTTTTCGCGCAGGATATTTGACATTGTATTATTTTGGTTTACATAACAATATTTATGTTCTAAATTGATTCTTAGAGTCGCTAATTGTTTCCACAATTTTTTTAATTTTATCTTCAATTATTAGTTTTCGCTGAATCAAATGCTGAAATAGATCACATGGCCTCCAAAAAATCTCAATTAGACTCAACACTTTTTATTTATTTTACAATTAAATTTAAATAGAAATTTTAGTAAAATAACTAAAAAACCTAAAGACTTAAACTTATTTACTAACCTATGCCACTATTATCCTACCCATTATCCAATCCAGATCCAGATCCGAAAACCCACCCAATCTCTTTCTTCTTTATTTTTTACTTTTTCATTCAAAGTTCTTTCACCATGAAACAAAATCAAAAAAATTCTTCAACCATCCACTAAATTTCTTTCTCTTATCTCAAATCGATCAGCCCAGGATCATATTTACTCAATTCTATCTTATCCAAAATCAAATTTCATATTTTGCATACGAAATTCAAAATAATGAAGAACGTAAAGTATTATTAGTACAACTAGTACAACTCAAACTAATATAACTCACTCTAGTAAAACTAGTATAACTTGTACAACTTGAATTAGTACAACTAGAATAACTAAAACGAGTATAACTAGTATAAATAGATTAAGTATCCCCTATACATTATTTGAGAAGTAGTTTTCTTATGTGTCATCACCTTATTCATTCCCACCAAAAAAAAAAAAAGATTACATGACTTTGAAAAATTATGAAATGACATCATTTAATTATGCGATGTAGAATTTCTTTTATTTATTGTTTTCAGCATATGAAGACCCTAAAACATCAACACTAAACCTTAAACTCTAAAACTTAAACCTTAAAGTATTTCCTGAAGATTAATATATTATTTGGAAGCCCATCCTGAACACGCTCATGGCTTTCCAAATTTTATGATACATTATCTACAATCCGGAAACCCATCCTAAACACGCTCAAGGCTTTTCAAATTTTAGAATACATTATCCTGAAGATTAATATACTAAACTCTAAACCCTAAAACATCAACTCTAAACCCTGTTGGGGTCAAAATCGGTACGACGGAATCAATAGCCAAAATTCCCCGCAAACGCGTAAACGCAACAGTTTTATAAAACTCGAGAGATCGTTTTATAAAACTCGAGAGATCGTTTTATAAAACTCGAGAGATCGTTTTATAAAACTCGAGAGATCGTTTTATAAGAACTCGAAGATCGTTTTATAAAACTCGAGAGA
>CAKOAT010164711.1:2716-24229 GCA_932364175.1 Eruca vesicaria subsp. sativa
ACGACTGAAAAGTAACTCAGCCCAACTCAGACAACTTACTAGGGTTATATTCGTAAAAATGTCTTCTGTTTTTTTGTTTGGTCACAGAGGACTATATTGTAATTTCATAGCCCTTTTAGGTTAGATTTGCATTTGATTCAAGTTGGGGTCTAGTATTGGGGTTAAAACCAAGTTGTGGGTTAGTTTTGGCAAAAACCCCCCAAAATAATGTGCCTTGCAAGTACAATGTGTCTTTATGTGCAAACAAAATACTAAATGTGTCTCTTTATTCTAATCATTTAAGGAGTTCAATCTAATCATCACATTTCAAATAGGTAAATATAGATAGATTGACCGTTTCAGGAATTCAACCTAATCTAATCATGACAAAATATCTAATCATCACATTTCTAGGCACATGGGTATAGTCGACGGGTGTGAACCGGCCATACAATCACACCCCTGGATATGAAAAACCAAAAAAATTATCACATATATAAAGTCATGATCAGGAGTCAATTAAAGTTAAGTCAGGAGAAGCGATGTGAATGACATATTTCACAAAAGATTCAAGAACTTAAATCGAGCGATAAGAAAAGATAAAGATGAAATACCAAATCTCTGAGCGCATCATCCACAACTTAAGCAGGTTATTCAGCCATGTCGTTGCAGTCTTGCAGATCACGTATCTTTGATACATGGCTTGATGGTTAGTTTAAAACACGACTCTATTAGCTTACACGTCACACTGGGAGAAGTGAGATTTTATTCATCTCATACAATTAATTGTCCACGTGATTTGCAATTTGCCAGCTATCACACACACAATTCAGATAACACCTTATGCGGCAATGATCAAATCTTGGTGTGTGATTTCAAGTGTTATTAAGTTTCCAATTGAAGTTGATAAATCTTTTATTGCTGATCACATGCGAGCTCCACAACAAAAAAAAAATCAACACCCATTCAAACATCTGAAAAAAATAATGATCTTGACAATTCACAAAAGCTTAGATTTTCAGGTGACATACTAAGTATTGTAAAATTCGTCTAGAACATCAAATGTTATGGTCTAAGACATAATAGGGAACTTTTACGTACTAAATTGTTGCTTAATCATTGACTAACAACTAAATAAAGGCGAGAGAAAAAGGAAACCTCTAAACAATAAAAATGGATTACCAATTTAGAAAACACTAAGCCAAAAGTTATACCAAATGAACTACATAATTCAACGTACCAAATCAGTGTATTACTAATGGAACCTAGCCCAACAACAACATAAGGTACATAAGGCCTGTTCGTTTCTTCAACGCTGACTCCAGCGGTAGCGTCAAAAAATTAAACCTGTAATAACAACAACACACAGCACCGGTGAAGCACGATGAACTGACTTTCCAGTCGCTGCGGCAACTAATAGCTAACAAAACGAACCCAGAATAAACCAGCGTCTACTTTTGTGCGTCTCCGGCAATGTATTAGCGACTTCTTTGGGTTTTCTGCGTCTCAGGAAATTTTATTTTGTCTCCGCCACAGTGCATTTTTTTGACGCTGCCGCTGGAAGTGGGGACTATAAAACGAACAGGCCTATAGTAGATTTTTATGATATAGCCAAGCAGTAGTCGAACTCTTCTACTAACAACTAACTGGTAAATCCCAAATATCACTGTCTACTTTGAAGCTTTCTAGGATTCCTAATTTACCTTCTCTGCCCAAATGAAAAATCACAAGAGGTTGAAGAAAGAAGAATCATCCATGGAAGATGTATCTAAAATGACATGGCTAACTTCATTGTAGAGGATGAGGTGTCTAATCCAAAGAAGAATAAGAAAATGTGATATTTTAGTATGGTTCTCCATTTCATCAAAGTATATAGGCAGTGAAACTGGAGGCAAGATTCATGTTTGGTGATGCTAGGAAGCTTATGTTGCACCGCAAGAAGACATTATCCTTGAACCCACAAAACTAAGCAGTCTTGCCAAATGATGTGAAGTTGCTCATTTAGTCTGCCCTTTATGCTCTGAAAGAATCAATTACCCAAGTTGATGTTTCTTGGTTAGCTTGTTCATATATATATGCTGTACTGGTTCAAGATTAGTGGCTATATGGCACTTTCATGTGTCCTTCTTTCTCATTTGGCAATGCTGAAGATGTGAATCATAAGAGTTTGCTTTTCTCATTTGCAGAACGAGCACGAGAAATCCAGGAGCTGATGCTAGCTGCAGAGAAAAAAAAGAGAGAGTAGCCACTTACAAAATGTATCTATAGATGCTCTTTCAACAGAACGGAAGCCTTAACCTAGAGGCAGGTCGTGGATAACTTTTCTTAGCGTCAGATCATTGCAGAGGAGGATATAGTCAGCACCTGAAGGAGATGTGGTGGAGGAATGAAACAACGAGAGTCATTGAGGAGTCTTTAAGAGAATAATAGGGCTAGCTTCTCATGGACAAAGGTTGCTTTTAATTTCTGAAAAGAGAGCAAGTAAAACTGGCGCTTTACCATTGAGATACATGGCCTTATTGTTCTTAAAAAGCTATATTGTTATAAACCAAACACCTCTTGTATTTTATAAATCAGCTTGCCACATTGTATGATAACTAACCTCTCATTTTGATTCTGTTAACATAACATCTTTCATCGTCTTATAGGCAAATTAAATATGCTACTTAGACAAATTAAATATGCTACTGGGAAGCAATAACTGACTCATGGTTTCTTAGACATCATGAGTCAATTCTGTCTTTATGTTAAACTTACTAGATCTTTTGGCCGCGCTACGCGTGACTAATATCTTAAACAAAATTTTCAAACATATTATTTATATATATAATATATTATATAATTAAACTTATAATTAAAAACAGAAACAATAGAATGTTAAATTAAATAGAAAAAGATAATGATTGACAAAATTATTATAGTTAATGTAAGTAAGAGTTTCCTAAAAAAGTACTAATAATGAACAAATTTTTTTCCAAAATATAGATTTTTTAGTTTTTTTTTAACAAAACCCTCATTTTATTTTTGGTATAAATAACTTACTTAATAATTACTGTAATATTTTAATTTGTAGTTTTATATTCTCAATCTTCAAAATGTCGGTAGAAAATAATCACTATCAAAATCTGAAAATTAAGTATATAAAATGAATTGACTTTTATTTAAATTTAAAATGATATTATATAAATTTAAGATTGTATATATTTTGTTGTTATGAATAATGTTTATTTATTCTATTTATTTATAACCTAGATGATATTAACTTATCCTTTCCATCAAGGTTTTGAATACCAAACCGAAAATCAAGTTTACATTACAGTTAGGTCAATGGTCACACCGGTCCAGCTGGTTTGTAAATTTGATTTAATTTTAATTTAGGTATCTATATATATGTATAACTATAAAATTATTTTAAAGACTTTTTATCATTGTTTGAAGCTAAAATGATATAGAAATAAAATAAAAACTTCAAAAATAATATAAAATATGATGAAAAATAATTTATTTAAATAGATTTTTAAAAATACAGGTTTTAATGAAAGTTTTTTTTAAATTTGCATTTTTTAACTTGAATTTGAAAAAAAAAATCAGGGTTTAATATCATATTGGACCATCGATTTTAGCGAGTAACCGGTTCTTAAACCGAATTTGTTGGTTTTTAGCACAACTCAAAATTGTTTAGAAGAGAGAGAGAGAGTCATGATCCAACCAGCCGGTTCCGGTTTTTAAAACACTTCTTGTCACATAGCATCCCTTTTAATAAAAAACAACAAAATCGTCTTAGTAGACATATTTTTACTATGAACTTATGTCAAAAACCATATACATATTTAACTGAAGTTGTTATTTATTTTTACCCATTTAAAAAAGAAAATAATTGCCATCTTAATTTTTTTTTTCAAGTTTCCAAAGACTATGCAATATATGAACCAAATTGTATGCATGAAATAGATCAAAATATAACTTTATAACAAAGACATAGAAATTTGTGTGACCACCATAATTATACATTTAAGAAAAGATAGTCATTTGAGCTTGAGAAAATAAATCTTTTTTTTTGTTTGAAAGGAAATGATAATTTGGTATATAAACTTCATGGGTTGATCTTTTTGACTCAACTTGCATAATAGTCTATATTTTGTTACCAACTTATGTATTTAAATAACTGGTTGAAATAGTAATAAACAAATATTTGTGAATATCCTTTATGTCCTATAATATTCGGTTTCTTTAGATCTAATACCCAATCATTATAAATATAAACTAATCATTTTCATGATTGTGTATAGTTGTCTACAAAAGATACTAAAATAGATTTTGAAACAAGAAAATATTAAAGATTAGTTATACTTTATAATAGATTAATTAATTTTTGATATGTTAATGTATATAGTGTAATCAATTTTCAAAAGCATGAAGACGTACGTGAAAAAGACTATAGTATTCACTGCATGTGTTTTCAAGAATTATGGTACTAAAACTGTTTCAGTGTATATTTAAATACTATTATCAGTGTCTTTAATAGTCATCTAATTGCATGTCATCTAAAAAAAAAACACATTTCACAACTTGTGTTTACAACTTTCACTCTAAACATGTAAAAAAATTTCATATAAGAAATGATGTTATACTACTATTTTATAGCTTTAACATAATCGTGTTGAATTGTAGTTATCCAATAGAACCGATACAATCCATTGTTGCTTAAGTTTTGTTGGTGGAGGCCGGCATATATAGGGTGGGAGAAGTTTAAAGGCGAAGGCGACGAAGCTTAAAGGCGATGAAGAAGTCAAAACGACACCGATATGACCTTCTTCCTTTCTCTTTCTCTCATCTCTTAGTGCGTTGATTACATTTGCTAGCGCAAGGAGACCCTTGTTGATGTGGATTCCTGTTACAATAAACAAATATCCCAACTTAGTCATTCTTTACAAAAGGAAATAAGACTAACATATAACATAAAGAAAGGTGTAAGATAACCTTCTTTCAAGCGCATCCCATCGGCTTCGGTTCGTTTTGCACGTTCTGACCCAGCAAGATCGACCAAATTAAGTTGTTGTGGAAGAACCACTGAAAATTTTCTTTTGTTCCAGAGTGATTGTGAAGATTGCATGATACCGACTAAAAGACAGAAAAACGTAAGTAAGCATATTTGAAGAAACATAAAAGGAATCTAATGAAACCATGTAAAGTTAATAAATTTCACCTTGATTGGCTATTCATGTTTGTGCTACCAGTAGCACGAGACAAAGATTCTCGAGCTAGATACGATCCCATCTCCTCTTTTGTTTTCACTTCTGCCTTAGTAACACCAACCAAAGTGATTCCTCCAGTGGCAGTTTCCCTGATTTGTATTGGGGCTCTTGAGTCACTGGGTCATTGGGTCACTGGGTCGACCGTGGGTGAACCGCGGGTTAATAAATGAAACTTTATTATATAAAAAATATTAGCTATGAAAATAAAAATAAAGAAACTAAGTTAAATATTTTCTAAATGTTTTTACAACATAAAATGTATAAATATACAAAATATCAAAAAATAGTTTAAACTATTTAATTTTTTATAACAAGTTAAGAATAATGACATCTAAGAAAATCAAAATATTAAATTCATAAAAATTTAAATGTCTGTATAATAAATTAAACTTCAAATCTAAAATAAACCAAAGTACGACATCATTGTAATAAATTATCAATAACAAAAATAAACTAACACCAAATCACATCAACTAATTTTTGTTCTCGCTACCACCCTTCACTTTATTTTCTTCAGGTGGTATAGTGAAATCTTCATCAAAATCTAAAAATCACAGATAAAATAGTGTAGTAGGTATTATGTATGCTAGAAAGTCAGAAAGTTTAATCTAAATTTAAAGAAGAAGACGGCAATGGCAATAACTAAAACGTGAAAACCTAACTTTTAAATTAGAAATTTAGAGTACAAAGCAGAATAAAAACATAATTTAAAACTAAAAAAAATATAAGTTTATTTATTGGTTCAACCAGTGGTTCAACCGGTATCGGGTTATGGGGTTTAGTGGGGTTTTTTCGGGTTTTTAAATTTTGGGTTTTTAATAAAACTCAAACCGGATTTATTTTGGGTCACCGGGTTTACCGGTTCAACTGCGGGTCCGGATCGGGTTTCAAAACACTGGCTTTACCTGAACCGCACCATCATTCTTTAGAAGAGCCGATGAATCTGAGTCCAGTAAATCAAAAACTTCTTCCTTAAATATCTGCATGGTGGCAAGCATTAGAATTAATTGGAAACATAAAAAATTAGATCTCAAACAACAAACCTGATAGATTGCTCTTACCTCAATAAAAGACACACGAATCAAAAACTCGGCCGAATCTTTGGTAGTCTCCACTCTTTTAATTATATCTTCCATCACCTTCCGTAAATGCCACCATTGTCCCATCTCCACTATAGTTAGTCCCCATAGTGTATGTCTTACCTGAACCAGCCTACAATAACAATGAATTGGAAAATTAAAAAAAACATCATCTTATAGCTCTAAAAAAAATTGTTTAATGAGAAGAATCTCAAAACCAACCTGTCCATAGGCTAGAACTGTAGCGTTATAACTTTTAAATAGTGTACTCACAAGAGGAGAAAAAACATGATCGTAGATCTCCAAACACGGAAAGCCAGCATTTCCAAATACAAAATTGTATATACAGGTGTGTGTACCTATATGAACATGTTCAATTCATAAGAGATGCAAAACAAAAATGAATTCTTAAACCAAAATTATCAATTACTGTCAAGAAACACAGACTCATTATAGCTTCTCTAAATCCTCAATATGATAGCTTTATCCAACATTAGAATCAAATCACCCAATACGAAAAAATCACCAGATAAATCAGATGCGCTACCTGAGGCTCCTTAAACACAACCGTGATGCAATCGGTGCATCCATTAAGAAGCACCGGCGTGATAAAGGGATGAATGTTGACGGCAACCTTGACGCACTCTGCGGACTCCATATTCTCAGCGGACAAACGCATAAACCTTAACAACTAGAATAAAATTCCCATATATAAATGTTACGAAAGGAGGACAAAACTCACTGTACACAACCAAATAACTCTCTGTAGCATATCTACAGCCTAGGTTTTAAAATCAAAAGGAGTAAGGAAATAGATCTGAGAAATACCCACCTGTCATCGAGGAGGAAGAGGGTTATCCCCATAAACTGTTGTTCTTGTTGATGTTCTTCGAATCCTAGAATTAGATGATGCAGACAAAAACAGATTGGGCGATTCTTAGGTTGCTTGGTTTACAAACATTGACGACATTTTGGAGCTGGTTCAATAATAAATTCGTAAGTGAGCATATTTGGGTAACCTAAGAATCTAATGCTCAGTTGTAACGAAGTTTGTAAATTGGAAGAGGAGGAGAAAGGAAGAAGAAAACTGAAAAGGCAAATTAACGCATGCGATGAAAAGAAGAACAAATGTTTCGCTTTCAAGTTGGGGAAGAGGATGATATCAAAGTAAATATACATGTCGATTGCAAAAAACAGCACGCTATGTAAAATAAAAATATAACGGCACGTGAGTCAAAATAGAACGACACAAAGTTGGAAATTAACGAATGTGGAGCTCACAAAATACTGATGTAGCAAAACGAAATGTTCTCATTGGTTGATTATTTTTGTCCAGGTGGACAACGTATCTAGGACTTATATTACCCTTTTAGTATTGTATGAGAATCTAACTTGAATTAGATGTTTGATTTAACTTATGTTCAATGTAAATTCATAAACAGATTGTTTTATCAAAAAAAAAATTCATGTATATTTTAAATGTTTTGTAATTTACATATAAGGTAGAATATATTATTTTATAATATAGATGTTTGATAATAATGTTTTTCTTTGTACATAATATTATATTAAATTTTTATAGTTTGATGCAATTTTATGTAGTTTTTATATTCTTACATTAACCTGTCATTTATTAATCTATTTTAAAACTAATGGAAATACTAAATTTTTTTTTTTTGCGTTAATAATTATTACTATTGTAGGAATATTAACTAAATTAACCATACTAAAAATATTATCTTCTTTTAATACATGTGATTTAGTTTATATTTGTATAATATTAATAATGGTCAATATATGAATATATGTTGGGGGAATTTCATGTTTACCACTTTCATCACAAGTAAATAAACATTTTCAAAAATACATTTTTCATTAAGTGGCAAAAGACTATATACTCGTATTCTCTATATATAATAAATAATTATATAAATGAACAAAAAAATAAAAAAATATATATTTGTTTTTTACAAATTATACTTTTTATTTTGTATAATTTAAAAAAAAAAATTTGAAAATCGAAAATTATGCTTGAAACTATTTTTAAAATTTTAAAATATTTTTAAAAGATTTATTTATATATTTATTAGAATCCTAAATTTCACATTCCAAAACCCCTATAAAAAGTGTAGATTAATTAATCCTAGAAATATAAATATCTTTCACTCTTCATTAAAAGTGAAGGTAAAAGTGGTTAGTATAAACCTGAAAAATAGTACTATGAATGTGGTCAATTTCCCATATTTATTTGGTTAGATAAGATTTGAAAATTTTAATTAGTTAGTTAAATTGATTTTAAACATAGTGTCAGAATCTGTAAATAAAAGAAATAAAATAAGAAATACTTGATTTATTGTAAATACAAAGGCTAAATGTGTAAATAAAAAAAACACTGAAATACTACTAGATATGTTTCCAAACAATATAGCAGTAGTTTTAATAATATAGATAGATGGTCAATATATGAATATCATTATAGTTAGATAATATTTAGAATATAATTAATTAATTTAACTTTATTTTAATATAGCGTCATAATTTGTAAATAAAAATAAAAAAAAATTTAATTTATTTTAAATACATTGGTTAATGGGGATAGGTAAATCTCTCAAATAAACATTTTTCAATTTTTTTAATCATAAAATAGATTTAAGTTTTTAATAAAATATTTAAATCTATTTTGGTCATTTTCATTTTTAAGGTTTATTTAAATCGCATTTACGTATTATTTTGCAGGCAGCTCGAAACAATGTGCTTCTTGCTGTTCCAGCCCTGTTGTATGCAATCAATAACTACCTGAAGTTCACAATGCAGGTACATTCACTTGTTCTTTTTCATTTTGGCATACGTAAGTCTATTTAAGATGCTGAAATGTATGGAGATCTATCTAAGGTTTTGGCTTTATGAGAATAGCATGTCCTTTGGTGTTGTATTATTTCAGTTTTGATTCTGTGTTTTGTGACTTTCCATGTCAGACATTAATTCAGTGCACCCTAAACAAATGACTGATTGCCATTTTTAGAAGAAGCAGTTTATATACCTCTCTTTTCGTCCTTATCTTCTTCTTTCGTGAGACCTGCTAATCACTGCCTTATATAACAAGTCGTCTTTTGGTGATATATATATATATATATGAGTCGGCTAGCTGGTAACATCATTCTTACATTGTGCATTGCAGAGGGTTTATTTATCTGTCCTTCTAGGCTTGTACTATTTGGCTCTATCTTTCAATCTTTCATGTATTTTAGTTTCATACTATACTGAAACTTTCTTCTGTGCCAGCTGTCTTTCAACCCTGCTACT
The DNA here is from genome assembly GCA_932364175.1 of Eruca vesicaria subsp. sativa. Classification (NCBI taxonomy): domain Eukaryota; kingdom Viridiplantae; phylum Streptophyta; class Magnoliopsida; order Brassicales; family Brassicaceae; genus Eruca; species Eruca vesicaria. The sequence continues at coordinate 12,333 of CAKOAT010164711.1, forward strand.
GTGAAGATGCTTAGCAATCTTAAAGTTCTGGTCATTGCTGTTCTATTAAAGATGGTAATGAAGCGGCGGTTTTCCATCATTCAGGTGAGGACCGTGCGGTTCAATTATTCCTATTCATTGTATGTAAATGGTTTTCAGTATCAGACAATATGGTAGTGGAAGTTTTTGTGTAGCCTTCCATTCAAAGTTACCTCTTATTCTCGTTTCGATTTTGTTTGTTTGTCTTATTGCTCAAGTCCTGCTTATCTTTGATTTTGTTGTAGTTGGAGGCATTTGCTCTGTTGCTGATAGGGATTAGTGTAAATCAACTGCGTTCTCTTCCTGAAGGTGCTACTGCCATTGGCATTCCTCTCGCTACGAGATACATCTGTACCGTTATCTTTGTAAGTTTCTTTTTCCTGTGCTTATATTTGCTCATCTTGAAGTTGAAGTGGTTCCATCACAAGCGTCCTAGTTTCTTGACTTCTGATCTTGCCTTCCTGCTTTACTGTAGCGTACTTGGTAAAGTCATAGCCGGAGATTCTATGGGAACCAAATCTCCTTTCCACACAACCACACCAATGATGTACCTTGACTTCACCCTCAAGCCAGGTTCTCAAACCCATCAGACCATTCCAGAGTCTTGGACAGCTTTCGCCTACATTTTAGAAGGCGATGAAGGAATGTTCAGTTCCTTGAACTCTTCAGCTATATCTGCGCACCATGTTGTTGTGTTTGAACCAGGGGAGTTAGTTAGCATGTGGAACAAGTCAAGTTCTAGGTCATTGAGGTTTTTGTTGATTGCAAGGGAACCGATTGGTGAGCCTCTAATTCAGAGTGGTCCGTTTGTGATGAGTTCTCAAGCTGAGATTGATACGGCTTATGAAGACTATCAGAATGCTAGGAATGGATTTGAGATGGCTAAGAGTAGCTAGAGGTCACAGTCCAAAGAGTTTGTAAACAAAAACCATTTGATTTATTTGGGTTTTGTTTTCTTCATTTCACATTCAAGATGAGATCAGTGTCAGCTGAAATCATCTCTTAATGAAAGTTGATAAGACTTGAGATTCTGTTACAACTAAGTCTACACTAAAACACTGAAGTGATTATATATACATAACAAACTATATATACTGCGTTCTGCATTGCTTCCTGCGCAACACTAGTTTTAGACGCATCTGCAAAAATAAGATAAGACTCGCTTCAATACAAAGACACAACACCTTGTCGTGAAATGATTCAATAATACTCTAAGCAAAAAGAGCAATACAGAAACATATAAATCGTTCCAACATGTTGAGGGTAAATATGGTATCATGGTATCATAGTAAACTTCGATCTCATTCTTACTTTGGATTAGATTCTGAAATAGTATAGTAAATATGGTATCATGTTGTTGAGGGTAGTTTGCCTTTAGGTTTCAAATACAAACAAGATATCGAAACTAGCGTTTTATAGAGTAGGGTTCTAAAATTACAAAGACTTGAGGACATTGAAACCACCAACTCTACGTAAACTTTTCTCAATATCCCTGAGACAATTTTATACAAGATAAAAAGGATAGCCTAACTATGTAGAAATCCCTTTGACTTAACAGGATTGATATATTGAAACCATCGGTTTCCAAATAATTTCTTCTTACACATACATTTAACACCCTCTTGTGTCTACTTAAGGTTCTCATAAAGACAATGACAACCATAAGAGATAGGTGAAAATTATGGTCAAGCAACGCCTCTTGAGCAAGATGAGAAAGTAGATATGGGAAGGTTCAGGCATATGAGCCTGATGTTGGTCAGGAGTTTGAATCTACACAGATGAAGAGTACAAGAGTGTCTTGTGTTGTGTTGTACGTATCATTGAGGTTTGGTAATGGAGGTACCTTACAAATTGATATGCAACATTGAGGTTGTGTCTTGGTGATTCAAGAGTGTCTGTGTTGTATTGATATGTAGCATTGAGGTTTGGTAATGGAGGTTCATTACAAGTTGACTATGTATCATTGAGTTTTATAGACATGTCTTGTGTTGCAATCTGTAAACGTACAAGACGCATTTAGACAACTAAAAACAGTAAGATGATTTTCTAATGGAGCATTTGCTACTTCTTTGTTTTCAACTTTTGGGCAGTGATGGTCATTTCTTGTTCCTGTCTATGCGGGATACATATTTTACAGTGTTATATGTTCATGTTTGCGAGAAAACTATAGTTGATTTGTAGTTTCTTTAGAGTGTAGCCTTGGAGGTTTGTGTCTGAGTGGTCCAATAGTTAGCGATTGCAATATGTAAACACACACACAAGAAGGATTTAGACAAGATAAAAACAATAAGATGCTTTGGTAATGATGCATTGTTCAACTCTTTTTTTATTTATTTTTGATCATTTATTGTACCGGAATGTTTCCGACTCTCAGGTGGATGGTTCATTATTTCACACTCCAGAGTGGCATGCGGCTCGTTTGGCTAGTCTAAAGACTACTCACACTATCACACGGGAAGAGGATAAGAATACGCAAAAGGTATTAAGCTTTTTATTCTTCGTTTTTAATACTCTTTCCGTATTATATAACACAAGCTTCATCGTGTCTTCTCCTTCTTTGATCTTCTAGAACTTGAAAGAGTATTAAAAAACGAAGAATAAAAAGCTTAGATGGTTTAAGCCATGTCATAAAAATAATGGTAAGATTTGGGTCTCTTCTTAATTAAAAAAATAGTGATGAAATCATACAGATATTTTCATGCTCAAAGTGACGCAGAAGCTTAATTTCACGAAGAGTTCTCTTTGTCTCGATTTTGTTTTCAAATGCATGACCAATCTTCTTTATTGCCACTTTTTCATTGGTCTCTGAGTCCATGACTGGACTGTTAAAAACAATAAAAAAATAAATATATCAATTAATGTGTCAATAATATTCAGAGCAACCAGGAACAAAGGATCACACAACCCTTAAAGAATGGAAACAAATGGTATAAAAAACTGTTAAAAGGAGATTACCAAACGAGGCCATAAGCACCTCCACCGATAGGCATAATTGATGGCATATACTTTGCTGTGAGTTCAAAGATATTCTCACATATGTTGTATTGTATGTATTTTCCGTCATGGCATGGATGCATAATAATATTCTCAACGGCTAGCACTTCAGGTGATGGATATGGCTGAGCGTTGGTGGTAACTCCGCCTTTAGTTTTCACAGTCTCATGAGCATCAATGGTTGGCTCCATGACTGCTCAGTTTCTTTCAGTTTGAGCGTGGTGAGGTATTTATTCTTTTCTTTTTGTTACGTTGATAGTGTGAGAGAAGGTAACATATATAGTGACTGGATAAGCATGGATGTCTAACTCACCAAAGAGCCATATAAAAGTTTTTGATAAAATCTAATATTTACAAGTTATTTTTGATGTATATCAATCTTGATGTCAATAGATATTTCTTTGTCACCGTTAATTTATTCTTGAAAATTTAGATATATCCAGAAATTCATGTGGCTGATGTTAATAGATGTTTTTCCACGTGGCTCATGCTGATAGGTTTATTTGTTAAGCAATATATGTTGTGAAGCGATAAATAGATATCTATGAAAATATTTAGAAGTATATGTTTAATAAATTTCACTATTTTAAGTAGTCTTATTTATAGAATATTTTCAATTCATTTTTCCTATATATTATTGACGTTTTAGTTCTTTAGTTATATGTTAATCATATGAATGTATTAATAAAACAATTACACATATAATTAATAGTATGTTCATACTAAAATGATAAATGAGTTTATAAAGATATCCAAAAATATAAATTTTGATAAATTTTAATATCCTTAAAAAATTATTTATTATAAGAAATGTTGTTGTTAATTCATTTTCTTTATATATTCAGATAGATGCACATAAATTCTATGTCATTGTGATTACTGAAATAAATTTTCAAAACTATCATTCCATTTTTTTCTATAATATACAATCAGAAAGGCTTTTATATCTTTTATATCATATATATATATTAACACCCATTTTTAAAAATCAAGTGGTGGTCCAGTTTGAGTTGTTCCAAAAATACGCTTGGTCCGGATGGGACTGATCAACATGGAAATGAGAGTGTCGTTGCTTCTCGCCATCTTTGATAGGGCGTCTGCTCGTACGTTCCTCGCTCTGATAATATGGGAGATGCTGAAACCCGAAAAACAGTCTCGTATGAGATGAAATGAGACCAGCTCCAAAGCAAAAGCCCACCATCGATTGGACTCACAATCATGCTCACCAAGTCGGAACAGTTTGTATGTACATGTATCGTGGTTTCTAACAACACACATAAGCAAGACATCGCCCAAATAAGTCATTCCATCTCTGCATGGAGCGCCAAGATGCTTTGCCGACATCCTTGAAGTCCAAAATGTTCCACCCCCATTTGATCCTTATAGGTCCAACCGAGTCCACTGACCAAACCATGATTGACCGAGGAGGCATCAATTTAGTAGGTTAGGATCTGGTTGTCTATGATTGGGGTCGAGCTGATAAGTGGGAGATATGGTACAGCATCTTACTCTTCGTCCTCTTTAGGGTTTGGAACTCTCCAACATTCTGCTTATGTCTTAGCTAACTGAAGAATATCAATAGGTGAGACTTCTTTTCCATTAAACACTTTATCATTTCTTATTTTCCATTATATATATATATACTACAAAATTGGTCTGAAATCATATTTTTTTTTTATTTTTGCTTCTTGAGCTTAAGTTTAATTGTTTATTTTGTTTGTGTTCTACTAACAAATGATGTTTATTAATTTTGAATTAAAAATATAGTTATAACAAAACTGTTTCAAAATTGTTAATTCATCACCCTACAGACGTTTTGGAGTTGGCAGAATTGTGTAATTTTCTAAATTACCCCTAATGTGTAAAAAGGTATATATTTGATTTAATATAAATATAGTAACAAATTTTGGATACATTTCCTTATATTTCATTCCCTAATTTTTATTAAAGAAACTTTTAAAAGATTTTATTTTACATGTCCTATTTTTAACTAAAATGATAAATTCAGTATATTAGTATTTTGTAAAGAAAATTAATTTTACTTTTTTTTTTCTATATAGTATGAAATTCATATAACATCTTGAGGTAAATAACACTATACAATGAACTTAGATTTAGTTTGCAAGTCTATTAGATGCAAAATTTGGTGGGTTAGTGTACTTTTCTTTTTAGGAAATAAAATATTATATTATTTCCTACCAAAATTGATTATTTCTCTTTTCCTATACTTGCTTTTCTTTTGGTAATGATATGATTTTTATTATAGCTGCTAGCAAAATAAACTACAATAAATTTCTGTGATCTCAAATGGTTACATTTTTTACTATATCCTGAAAATACACTGTGAATTAATAGTAAAAAGGTAGTCCAGCAATCTAATGATCATTTCACTGCATCACCACTTCACCAAGTAAACATTTTTTTTCAATCCATTAAAAATGAATCATTGCATTTCTACTTATGATGATTAAAAAACAGTCACTTCTACTTGATTTATTAATATTTATTTTTTAAGGTTTTAATTATGCTTACAAATTCGAAAATTATTAGTTGTGTTCGAGTACTAGTGAGCTAAATGAAATGACGACAATTGTAATTTAATGTGAAAATTGTAATTTGATATTGAATTAAGTTGTAGATTTATAGTCGTTGAACTAGATTAATGGAATAATCTAATATAAACATTGTTTAAGTTATGAAGACTTGACATGTTTATGCTCTACTAAGATAAGTTCTCCAAAGAACTTTATTTCTCATAAGATTTTTTTGCTATAATAGAAGTTAATTAACATATTACTAAGAGTTTTTTAAATGAGGTTGGAACTAACAATCATATAAAAGTTGGAGAGAATGAGCAATACTTGTGCATTATTAAAGATGATTTTGTGTTGCTATACCATTTATTTTTATTTGGCTGCTCAATTTGCATAAAATTTTCATTTTAAGGTTCTTGTTACTTGGTAAAACAATTTCATATGCATGAGAACTTAACATTGCATCGATTTTTCTATTGAGTTTTTAGCTCTAAATAAAAATACAATATGCCAAATACTACAATTTTTATCTCATGAAAAAGTGAATATGAGAATAGAACAATTCAAATCATTTTGTGAACTCTTGCTGTTCTCAACGCACTGAACAAGCTCCGAGACCTCCGCGACGTTCTTATCGTATGCATCTGTTTCACAAAAAAACAACCACAAGTTCTTACATACACCTATTTACAAAAACAATAACCTTTAGAGTAAGCTAAAGATTTTTAAGAAAACCCTACCTCCTCTTTAAGCAATGTTATGGAAGCCCTCGCCAAATCGATCTCACGCTGGCTTAGTTGCACATTCACTGTCTCCCTTGCAACCAAAGCCTCATCTGTTGTGCCTGTCATGGCGCTTTGTGCAGCACCAATCAAATCTCGGTGGTCTCTCTCGATTTGTTCAAATACCTGAAGTGACTCTTTGATTTCCTGAACAACGGCTGCGATCCGTGCAGTCCGGGTTCCATAGAGGCAAGTTAGCATCCACTCAAACATCTGATCTTGAGAGGAATGAGATTAGGGTTTCAGGAACTAGATTGGAAGAAGAAGAAGAAGAAGAAGAAGAAGAAGAGGAGGTTGAGTTCAACGAGACATACCTTCGCAGGATTGAGGAGGACTTGATGGTGACCAATGGAGATTTCGACTCTCTCCTTCCTGTCTTCGTCAAGTTGTTTCCTTTTTTTTTCAAATCGGGGTTGAGGAAGGGGTTTACACGTGTCATCAGCCAAAGGTATGACCTTTAGTTAAAAGAGCAATGTATTAGCTATTATGAGCTGAAAATTTTCTGGATTACCGGATTATGGACGAATCGTTAATAAATAAATTAATCAGTTTTAATATATGAGTATATATTAGCTATTAAAAGAAATGTTTTATAACCTGACCCGAATATGAAACTGGATATTCTCTAGATCACCAGATAGTTGGGTCGACCGTGGTTAAACCACGATTAATATATTGTATTATTTTGATTTGCATTCACTATAAAATAAAAATTTTAACAAACCTTAATAACAAATAAAAACTTTGAGTAAAAAATAAGATAATAAATAATTCAATATAAATAGAGAAAAATGACTAAAATAACACTAAAAATTTTTTTTGTCACAAATATAGCACTTAAGAATAAAAATGACCAAAATAGCACTTAATGTTTTATCCAAAGAGATAAATATACACTTATATCCCAACGATAAATTAATTTAGACATTAGGGTTTAAGGGTAAGAGGTGGAATTTAGGGTTTAGAGTTTAGGGTTTGGGTTTATAATTTAGGGTTTAGGGTTTAGAGTTGGGGAATGGGGTTTTGGGGATAATATTTCAGTTTTTGAAAAATAAAATAAAAATTAAAATTTCCAGAAGATAAAATGTTATGTTGGTCATTTTATTTTTTGAAGACTATTTTTCTGACATAAACTTAGAAATATGCTATTTTGGAGATTTGCCCATATAAATATTATAAAATTAATTTTTAAATCGCAATTACAAACTTATAGTAGATTTTCAATAACAAAATAAAATAATAGTTTAACAATGTCATATGCATAAATTTTGTTTTTTTATTTATCATTTTCTTTGAATAACATTGTACAACTTTCATCAAAGTCCAAATAACGACAAATTTTATAGTTTATATTTTTTTTTAATATTAAACCTGTAGGAGAAGTTTGATCAATTTATAAATATTATAAGAAAAATTGAGATTTTAACCGGGTTAACCAGTGCCAGATTGCATATTAATATTCGATTTTGGATTTTTGCAAATTTTATCATGTTTTTAATTAATAGGTTTTTAGTTAAATCCGATTTGGATTATTTAAAGGTCACCAAGTTTACTACTTCAACCCCAAATCTAGATAGGGTATAAAAACACTTCCCAAAGGTAAGATTTCTACTTGAGAGTCGCCTAATTACTGTTAATATCAAACTTGGGAGTATTTATTATGCTTTTCTCTTCTTCTTTTTACAAACAAATGTCATTAGGTTTATAAGTTTATTGTCAATATTTTATAGGAATACTAGGGTTGGCCCGCCCTACGGACGGGATGGTAAAATCAAAAATTACTTGATTTGTTCGTGATCTGGGCTCAAACATGAGTAAAGAATCAATGTGAGATAACAATAAACATGAATCATAAAAAAATAACAAATATTTAATTGTGTCTAAAATTTCTTTATCCAAAAGAATCATAAAAAAAAATATAAACCCGACTCAAATAAATTCAGACCTAAAAATAACCGATCCGACCTAATAATAATTTATTCATATCCGGCCAAAAAACATGAATATCAAATACTATATAACTCTATGTGTTGTGTTTTCTTATTTTAATTTATCTTCTACTTGTAATATATTTTTTGTTTGCAATTTTTGTTATTATTTTGTATATTTTCAAGTAATATGAAACTAAAAAAAAAAAGTTAGAGAGTAAGAAGGTTAGTATCAGTTATTAATAATTTATTATTTGTTTGTCTTACAAAACTTTAGATGCGAACCAAAATTTTCAGTATCTAATTGGTTTTGATATGTTTTAGGATCCAAAAGACCCAACCCACACATATAAAGTTGTATACCCATGGACATATAAACCGGAAACTGAAATGGAACACGATAGCTTAACTCTAAAAACAGACCGATGTTTACAAATAGACTAACAGTTCTTACATCTCTAAAACATTTTTGTTTGAAATATGACCAAGAACTCAGTGGATAGTTTGAATGTTCAAAATATAGTTTAAATACCTTAAAATATTAAGAATACTCACTTGTAAAATAATCAAATGTTTTCTAATAACATAAGTTATAAACCAAATTACCAAAATGACTATATTATCCAAATCTTATTTCAACCAAAAAATATCTCTAATTTGATTTAGGTATTTCATTAGTAGTTTCTAATTTTACAAATTTGTTTTGTTGATAAAACTATTTATTTGATTTATTTTTATTAATAGAAAAGGGTATTATATATAGGCAAAAAGGTACAAATTTATAATTAGCTTTATGGGATAATGTACTTGTTTTTTTGTCTAAAAAACAATTTTACTAAAATAAAATTGGATTCAAATGTTTTTTGGATATTGGTCATTCCAAACAAAGTAAAATTAGGCATATTCTTAGATAGTTTTCCTTGTAAACTCAAAACAAATGTTACTTAATTAGTTACTTAATTCGTTAAGCTAATCGTTTATCACAGTTGAGGTTAGTTTGATCGATCCTAGACCAAAGTTTTGGCTTTGAGGAGAACTGTTAGCTACTCTGTCTCTAATTCTCAACGTTGACTGCTTGATTCCTTTTGCTCAAAGTTGGTACCTTTTTCCTGATTTCATGTTTCTTTCAGGTTGGCTCTCAGTCTATAAGTATGTCATAAGATTAGGTTAGGACGACCTCACATCACGCTTCCTCAGTGTCCTTTTGGTATGCTTGTAGGTAAAACCATCTATCATTTCATCGCCGCCATCACATTTTTCATATCAGAATCACTAATAAGTTACCATACCCTTTTTTTTCTGCCTGTATAGGTGTGTACATGTCTAAGGTGCATGGGAAGTTCAACAGAAATTACAAAAAATCTTAAACATCTACCCTCTATCATCTTGATGAAGATGAAAAGTACTAGAAGTTCATTGGCTATTTTCTCCAAGTTTGTTTTGTAATTTTGCTCTTTTTTTTTGTTTTCATTTATTGGAGTTCTTATGTTGATTAACCTGTAATTTGAATGTGAAGAAGATTCCACTCAGTTATGTGCATAAATACGATTTCGTGGTTTCCAAAGTATTACCTATTTTCGACTTAAATTGTTTGTATTAAAACTATAGGCCAAGCACCAAAAAGTTGGAGAGAATCCACTTCTATCTTTTTCAAAATTTGTCCACTCCAGGTACTTCTTCTTTGTCAATTAAAGAGAGTCTATACTAGACTTCTAGACTCTCTCTCACCACTCTTGATGTCAATGGCTGCATCGGTATTAAGGTCTGTACTATGAAGATTTTCAAGTTTCTACTTCGTACTAGTGACTAACATTTTCAAGCTAAGTCTCCACTAACTAGAATGATGATGATTATAAAGCTTGCAAATGATTTAATCCAATTGCCTCTTAAACATTGTCAGGTGCGATACAGGTGTGATTACCATTTGCTAATACTTGTACCTCCCTTGGATTTCTCAGGTACGAAATCCAACTCTAGAACTTTTTTGCTTCACTTTCTTTATGATTCATTTTGCTGAACACCATGTCAGATGTTCCCTCGTCTGACATGCTTCAAAGTACACAGCTAATTTGCTCTTAACTCCAGGACTCTCAACAATATTTTGCCCTGTACCAAAAAGGCAAGTGGCTACAATCACTTAATAGCTTAATCAGATGCTAAGTGTTTATGTTTTATTAACAAGCCATGGTAGATCCACCCACAACTGATAAATATGACTCCTATAGCGGTCTTAAGTGTATTTATTCACTTGCATAACAAAAGATTACACTAAGTACCATACTGAGAACGCTCCAGCCTTCACTAAACCAAATTGCTTCTTATCTTCTCTTCCTTTAACTCTTGAACCTGCGGATACAGCTGCAATATTTTTTGTTTGTTTGTTATCTTTTCTTCTAGTTCCAAGAAAACTTTAGGGTTCATGTCAGTGATTCTATTGGAGTTTGATAACGGGTTTAGCTTTTGTTTTGTTGTGCTGTCTAGGGAGGGAGCAATGTCATTTTGCTGAGGCTTTTTCGATTCTTATAAAGACAGTATTTGCTTCATTTTCAGTGTTGTTTATGGATGTGATGACTCTTTCTTATTTATAAAGGTTCAATTACGTGAAGCCGACTCCTGTGCAGCGTAATGCAATTCCCATTTTGGCTGCTGGGAGGGGATTTGATGGTCTTGGAAGACAGCTGCGTTTTGCATTCCTATTATTAATTAGTGAAGGGGAGCAGTATGTTGTAGAGAGACCTCGTGGGGTAGTAAAGGGAATTGGCTTTGCCAGGTCTGATGCACTGGTCTAGTATCAAAGTCTATGTGCATTTGTGGATTACAAGACCAATTCCTCTGAAAAGATATGTATTTGAGGAAGATATAACCAAGGGTAGCTGCTGTATAAGTTAAGATCTAAAACGCTTGAAAGCAACACAAAGAATGATAATGATATTACTTCCACTGTAAATTTCTGTAACACCACAACACACAGCAAACATATTTTACCAACAAAACAAACTTTAAAATTAACTTATTGAGGGGAACATAAGTAGTTTTAAATTCATCATTCATTGTCTAAAGGATCATCAGCAGAATAGGTAGATAGATAAAGATACAAGAACAAAAAACTAGTAAAACAAGAAAGACCAATGCGTAATGAAATCTCCATTGTGCAACGCATCAACCTCTATTTTTTTTAGTTTTTCCAACGAGACCAACTGTTTCACCAAAATGTTGGTGATAAGTCACTTTCCAATTAGGGCTGGGCAATCGGGGTCCCAATCGGGTTTCGGTTCGGATTCATTCGGGTTTCGGGTTTTTGGGTTCATGAATTTCAGCCTCATTCGGATATTATAAAAATTCGGGTCGGATTCGGTTCGGGTTTAGTCGGGTTCGGTTCGGGTTTAGTAACATGTCCAAGATCCAGTTGAACCCGGAATAGTTTCGGTTTCGGATACTAATCGGGTTATCGGTTCTAAAAATACTAATTTATACTCAATTAAACTCATTATATTTTCAATCATTTTATTAAATTTGTGTATTTAGCTTCTACTCCTTCAAAATAATATTGTGAAACTCATCTATCAACCATATAATATTTGTCAATGAACTATATGTGACAACACTAAACATATCATGATTAATGACAAACCAAAGCCTTA
>CAKOAT010164711.1:24329-37798 GCA_932364175.1 Eruca vesicaria subsp. sativa
CTAACAATTCTATAAACATAAGAAGTGCTATTTAAACTTTTAAAAACAACATTATATAAACTTCAAAACAAATTTATTCGTAACTTAACTTCAAATGTAATGTCAATCATAAACATTAATATTAACCAAATAACACTATATATTAGACTAAATATTTGAGTTAATTATTTATATCATAACTAATTATTGTAGGTACTCAGTAATATATTAATCTGTTTTGGAAACATATTAGAAATTTAGATTGGATATAATACAAGTTTTTTTGGAATTTTAAAGTTTCGGGTTCTTTCGGATATCCATTTAAGTTCGGGTTCGGTTCGGGTAATATCCATAACCCGAAATACCGTAAAACAAGATCCATTCGGTACTTATGTCGGGTTCGGATCGGTTCGGATCGGTTCGGATTCCTTTTTATCGGGTCAGATTCGGTTTGGATTTTCGGATTCGGTTTTTTTTGCCCAGCCCTATTTCCAATGTAATAATCAAAAACTGAAATATGAAAAGTGGAAAACCCCTTACTTCTGCAATAACAGTCGGCCGCATGACCACAGACTCCTTAGCATGTAGTTCATATAGCTTCTTTCTTTCCAAAATTGCTGAAGCATGAAAAACTAGTAGAGTTAAACAGACAAAATATATATATATCAAACATTACGGTCATAATAATTGGCAAAAATACATACGCCCTTGGAATTCTTCCGGGAATTGGCTTGCCCACTGAAGCGTTTTGTCAGCCAGTTCCAAACATTCTTTCTCGTCTTGTGCAATGCAATCAAGCGCCTAACCAAGTAAGAAGAGCATAATAATAAGCTTTCACAGACATAATAAGTAACTGTAACAGGCATATGAAACAGAATAGACCTCGTTTAGCTTGTCTATTGCTTTTTGAAAACCTTTGATCTTATTCTTCTGGGACTTCTTGGCGAGCCACTTACACAACGCAGTATCAGCGACTGAGAATCCCATTCTGTTCCACATAATAAAAATCGTTACTTAACACAACCATACAAACAAACAAACAAACAAAAGATCAATACTTTCAACCCAAACAATCAAATTTCGCCAACCAAGAAAGAACCAAAGAGTATCTGGGTATCTCATAAAAGTGGTGTAAGATTCTCCCATAGAAATTTAGGTTTATCAGTTCCTATGACAATCAAGTAAATTCAAAATCTGTACACCTCGCTAATATTAGATTTGAGTCGACGCTTCAATTGACTGGATCCGTTAAGTTAAAGAAGAAGCATAACTTAATAACTCACCTGTTACTTTTTATTTTTATTTTTATTGATGCCGACAAAAGCAGAATATTTGTGGTAATATTACTTTTTTTTTGACCTTTTTATGTTAATTTTCTCTGCGTTAGTTTTTCTTGTGATTTCCATTTTAGTTTAAAATATACTTTTTATCGAAAGTAAAGGAAAAATTATGAAAATCTTGAATTTTGTCAATTTTCTAATGTGTTAAATTTTATATTGAATTCATATATTTTTGTTAAGATATTTTTTTTGTGTACTTTCAAATTAACTATGAAAGATATCCGATATCACAGGAGATCTCATTTTATGAAAATAACGAACCATGTTTTGTTAAAAAAAAACATTTTAACAAATTCGGTACAATTATTTTAAAGAAAATACATGTATTACAAAAGTATCGTGTATGCAGTTATATTTCTTTATTGATAATACATGTATTTTGTATTAGTAGCTTTGTGCTTAAGTAAAAAATTGGATTTAACCAACCAAAGAAAAACCGTGTGAAATTCAAAAAAGATACAAGTATTAATATATTTAATTTTATAATGATATAATATTATTAAATTAATTAACTACTCAGCAAATATAACTAGTATTATTTCTCTAGAACGTTAAAGAATATTTAATATGTAGATAAATATATATAAAATAAATGACTATATGATTTTTTTTTTAAAATCTATGTAATTTTTAGATACTTAATAAGGTTTTCCATATCTTATTTACTATATTTACTTCTTATTTATTTTTTATATTTTATATTTTATATTTTAACTAACTTATATTGATGCCGACAAAAACTCTACCGATATTCTTTTGTGAATATTTATGGTAATATTACTTTTTAGTTTTTTATGTTAATTTTCTCTGTGTTTTTTTTTTTGTGATTTCCATCTATACTATTAAAAGGGAAGTACAAATAGTACTTAAACCTTATGTTTCCTCAAAAATTACCATCCCATACCACTAGAATAATACTCTATCGTTTGCTGTTAATTATTTAACTGTCTAACATAAAACACGCCTGTTTGTTGTTCTTACTAAACCATATAATAATTACTAAACCAATACATGACTAAACCACTAAATAAATTTGATGTTGATTGATACTAAACCATATAATAATTACTAAACCAGTACATGACTAAACCACTAAACAAATTTGATGTCGATTGATACAATAGAGATAAACCAGTACTAAACTATAGCATTACTAAACCATCTAAATAAAATTGATGTTCGACAGATACAATAACCATAATTGCATAATATTACTAAAACATCGTATGCAATTGGGGTAACAATGTTTTGTTTTTAAAAATCTCAGTATAAACTTTGAACTTTATATGCAACTTTAAATACCAATATTCATAGTATAATTTAATAAAATACACAAATTTACTTAAAACTCTAATATTTTACTATAATATGTATTTTTACCAAGTAAAATAAATAAAAACACAATAAAAATATAATATTTATAAATGGACGATAAACACACTGAACAAAAAACACTAATGTCAAAACTCAATAAAATTTGTTATAGAAGAACATAAACAAATACGTTTATGGTATTATTAAAAATAAAAAACATATAATTATGAAAAACAAACATCTGTGCGGATGCGCGGATCAAACAAATAAGAGATATCCCTTAGTTTTCCTCAAAAAATACAATTTTATACCACTAAAATACTGTAGTTTTACTCTTTTTTAAAACAAAACCTGTATTTAATATTTTATGGGTTTAATCCATTAAATATAGTCAAAGTCTAATACATATATAATCTAATGAAAACAAAATTTGAACATAGTAGCTAAGTTTTGGCCCATTTTAATTATAAATTCATAACCAAATAATCTAAACTAATAACTTCAATTAAATATCTTTTCATTTTTAGTATTTTTTTTTAATTTTGTTTCATTATTATTACTTTTTGTCTAAATAATATAGTTGTATTTAAAAATTTCAATAACAATTTTGAATTTTATATAAAAAATCTCTGACATTTTATCATTTATTTTACCAAATAAACTAAATAAATTAAAATACAATAAAAGAAAAACACAATCTCATAGTTTATAAATAACACTAATCATATTGAACAATACATATCAATGTCAGTCATGAATAATATATGAATCTATAACGTAAGAGGGATAAATAATTAAATTTATCGTATTTCAAAAGTTTAAAATATATGATTATGAAGAACAAACACCCGTGCGTCAGTTATACTTAAATTAAACCAGTGATTATTTATGGAATATAGTCTTGAGCTTAGTTTTGTTTTTTGAACCAATTATATAGTTTGGTTTTTGGGCTTCGTATTAAGAAAAAAACTCCAAAACATTGAATAAACTTTTGACCTTAAAAGATAAAAAAAAAATCAATTATTATTTTCAGACCCAAAAGATATTTAATATTTTTAACAAAACAAAATTATCTATTATTAATCATTTATTTAAATCATGTACTTTAAAACATGTTAATATATTTTTTTTTTATTTTAAACAACAATCACTTTTTTGATAAATTTCAATGGTAACTTTTAAATAATTTATTTTTTTATTTTTCTTAAATAATTTACTGATTAAAAAAAATGTAAAGCAAAACCAAAAACCAAATCTAAAAACTAAAATCCAAAACCAAAAGCTGAAAACACATGTTATATTTTTTGGCTTTGTTTATTTACAAAATAAACTATTTCAATTTTTTTTAAAAAAAATTTGTTATCATCTTTTCAGTTTTAAATTAGATGTTCGATTATTTGAGATTTGTTTGTTGGTAATATTAGTTCAAACTAACTCAACGGGTTTAAAAATTAAAAACTCAAACCAAAAACTGAAAATGAAAAGTAGAACTTAAAAACTAAAAACCAAAAACCAAAATCTAAAAATAAAAAAACTGAAACTAAAAACTAATGAAAAACAATCATCACCACAAATTTTGGTGAACTGATTTTATATCAAAATATTCTTTAAATTAAGACAAAACTCAATTATATAAATTTTTAATTATAAAAAATTTCCGCGCTTTTCAAGCGCGGGTCAAAATCTAGTTTTAGTTTAAAAGATATGTTTTCTAAATTAGAAGAATCAGTATGGGTATTTTATCCAGACATGAAAAGTTTAAATCAACCAATCTGAAATTAAACCAAAAATTTACATATTTAATTGTGTCTAAAATTTCTTTATCCAAGAATCATAAAAAAATAAACCCGACTCGAATAGATCCAGACCCAAAGATAAATGATCCGACCTAATAAGAATTTATTCATATCCAGCCTAAAACATGAATATCAAATACTATATAACTCTATGTGTTGTGATTCTATATTTTAATTTATCTTCTACTTGTAATATCGTTTTTGTTTGCGATTTTTTGTTAATATTTTGTATATTTTTAGTAATATGAAGCTCTAAATAAAAAAATTAGAGAGTTAAGAAGTTTAGTATCAGTTATTAATAATTTTTTGTTTTACAAAACTTTAGATCCAAACCAAAATTTTCAGATATCTAATTGATTTCATATGTATAGGATCCAAAAAACCCGACTCACACATATAAAGTTGTATACCCTTCAGGATCAAGTCTTGGCGGGTAATCCCGTGAATTAACTTCAACAACAGCCATCTGATCATATAACCCAATAATAAATCAGCCATAACATAAAAAAAACACAGCCCTAACATGATAATAACTCACCAACATGATAAAAATAACCCAATCATACTCACAACAATAACTCAGCCACAACATACAACTCAGCCACAACTTAACATTAACTTAGTCACAACCTATCGATGACTCAGCCATAACATAACAATTACTCAGTCATAACATAACCCTAACTCAGTCGCAACAAAACCCTAACTCAAACGCAACAAAACCCTCAACAAACTCATATCCCCAACATAACCCTATCTCAGTCGCAACAAAATATATACCTCAAATGAATTCTAATATATAACTGACCCACAAACTCAACTAAAGCACAATATATAACATCGCGA
Source organism: Eruca vesicaria subsp. sativa (assembly GCA_932364175.1). NCBI lineage: Eukaryota > Viridiplantae > Streptophyta > Magnoliopsida > Brassicales > Brassicaceae > Eruca > Eruca vesicaria. The sequence goes on from CAKOAT010164711.1 coordinate 29,605, forward strand.
CATCCTACCGGAAAAGACGAACTCGTATATAAGAATGCGGCGAAGAAGATTTCGTAATGGACGATTTAATACGACGATTTAATACGACGATTTCAGGGAAGACGATATCAAAGAAGACACAGTTCAACGACAAAGAGTTAGTTCGAGGAAGAAAAAATAAACACAATCTCGAAGATGATTTCTGAGAATGGGAGTATCCTTGCAGTTCCTTCTCGGAGACGATTACTGTTCTTCGTTTCTTTTTTTTAATCCCTATGTAGAACGAGAGAAAGGAGACAGTTTGATTTCGGTTTTGGTGATGTGTATTGTTAATTAGGGATGTGGATTTATAAATTAAAATAATTTCAATTACAAAATAAATAAAAAAAACTAAAGCCCTTATTGTCATTTATTAGGGGTGTCCAAATATTAGTCATTTTAAAAAAAATGTTACACACTCTAGTAATAACCCAACTTTTCTTATACATTCTAATAATATTCTCTATTATATTTATGTTAAGTCTATGTTTTTTTTTGGTAATAAGTAAGTTCTATGTTCATATCGTTAATATGATTTTTCTCAAATGGATAAATATTGGTTTTACTTATGTTTAGCTCTTTGTTTTTTTTTAAGGCTCAGTTGATTCAAACAGTGTACATTCCTCTTTTTCTTCACGGTTACAGTAAGACGTTGGTGGTTATTGGTGCTGAGTGAGCAACAAAGTACTTGCTTATGGTGCAAAAGAGAAAGGGATAAAATTGTAGTTGCTAATCAAACTTACGGTAAAATACATATAATTTCTTTATTTATGAACACCTTTAGATATTGTAGTACTGGTCAAACTCAGTCTTAGCACTACTGTTCACAAATACATATGAATATATGATGTTGTGTGCTTTGAAGAGCGATGAGCACTAGGACTTGCAGAGAGAAATTTTGAGATAATCCGAGAGAGAGAGAGATGTGTATACGTGAAAGAGAGATAAGAAGGATTGTATTTCCTTGGTTTATTTTTTGCTACACATTACAATATTTAAAGATCCTTTATATGGATGAAGACAAAAAGAATAAGCATAAATAATTAGGCTGGAGAGAGACTGAAAGTGACATGTCCCCAACGGTTCACATCTTAAGTGGAAAATGTGACTTTAACTATATTTAAATGCCAATTTGCCTCTGATCCTTCTGATTCCTCCAACGGCTCCTAAGAACTTCAGACTTCTCTTTGACCATTACAAATACTTGTCTTGTCTCCTAACCTAAGCATACACGACGACATGCTTGCTTGGTAGTCAAGTCTTGTACGGACTGACTTGAGATTCAAGTCTTGTACGGACCATACAATTCTTACTTGCCCAAATGTCTTTCTCCTTTCTTCTCTAGTTCATGTCTTCATGTCAATACTCCCCCTCAAGCTTAGCCATAAGATGTGGATAAAGCTTGGACCCCATGAAGACATCCCTCATTAAAACCTTTGTGCGAAAACCCAATGGGATAAAACACACAAAGTAAAGGAGTAGATGTTTCATGGCTTAGGAGGATCATGATCTAGCTAAGTCTATGAGTCTCAATCTTGGATGTATGAACTCACAGACGTTAGTGCTTTCCCCCTTAGTGAATATATCAGCTAATTGGTCTTCACTTCTAGTATAGCAAGGTAGTATGATCTTCTGCTCCACAGCTTGTCTCACCTTGTGACAATCTACTTCTATATGTTTGGTCCTCTCATGGAAGACTGAGTTGGATGCTATGTGTATGGCAGCCTGATTATCACAGTGCATTGTGATTGGTGTTGTTGTCTCAACCCCCAAGTCCCTAGCAGGTTCCTGATCCAAATGAGCTCACTAGTAAGCTTCCTCATTGCTCTATACTCTGCCTCAGCACTTGAACATGATACCACCTTCTGCTTCTTGCTCTTCCAAGTAACCAGATTACATCCTATGAAGGTGCAATAACCAGTAGTAGATCTTCTATCCACTCCATCATCAGCCCAATCTGCATCACAATATCCCACAATCTCTGTGCTTTTGTTGCAACCCATCCAAACACCTTGACCCGGAGCCTCCCTTAGATACCTCATGATCCTTTCCACCATATTCCAATGATGGACCTTTGGTGCTTGCATATGTTGGCTTGCTTGATTCACAACAAAACAGATGTCTGGTCTTGTAATGTCTGGTCTTGTAATTGTGGGATGGATCAGCTTCCCAACCATTCTTCTATAAAGTTTGAAGTCACCAAATGGAATGTCCTCAAACTCCCCCATCACGCAATACTTTGTATCCTTCTTCAAGTGGTGTCTTGGACACTCTTGCTTCAAGCTTTCCTGCCTCATTTAAAAGTTCAAGTGTGTATTTTCTTTGAGATAGGAAGAGCCACTCTCAGGATCAGGAGGGACTGTCTCAAGGCTTGGTTATACTGTTCCTGGTGATTATGAAGAGGTGCGAGACTCCTCACTGCTCCTAGGCTGAGTGATGCCAAGACTCTCCATAATGATCCGCAGGTTGTTGGCTCTATCTGATTGTCCATGTGAGAGATCTTTAAGGTCTTCCCAAATTTTTCTCATCATAGTATCCCTTGGATTCAACAAACTTGACATCCCTGGATATCAGGACCCTTCTTGAGTCTGGTAAGTAACACTTGTATCCCTTCTGGGTGTGTGAGTACCCAAGGAACATGGCTTTGATACTCTTAGGTTCAAGCTTATTTCTTTGTTCACCTAGTATCAACACATAACACACACACTCAAACACACGCAAGTGATCTATAGGAGGTTTAGTCTTGTTTAATACCTGAAATGGAGAGACATCTTTGAAGACTTTGGTTGGGATTCTGTTGATAAGGTAGCATGCACAGACCACGACATCTCCACAAAACCTCTTTGGGACATTGGTATGGAACATCATGCTCCTTGAAACTTCCATAAGATGTCTATTCTTCCTCTCAGCCACTCCATTTTGTTGTGGTGTGTATGAGCAGCTTTTGATGAGTGATCTCATATTTTACTAAGTGTTGCTTGAAGGCATGGCTAGTGTACTCTCTCCCATTATCTGACCTAAAAATTTTGATCTTAGAATTGAAATTGTTAGCCACATAGATTTAAAAGTTTATAAAAGCTTCTAAAAATATATCTTTACTTTGAATCAGTGTGAGCGATGTGTATTTTGATTTCTCATCTATGAAAGTCACAAAATATTTATAATTTTCTCTAGATCCACAAGGAGCAGTCCAAACATCAGAGTGTACTAGATCAAAGCAATTCTCATAAGTAGTCATAGATAAGGGAAATACAGATTTATGGTGTTTACCAAGAATGCAAGCCTCACACGTTTCATTTTGCAAAGATAAACTAAGTAAAATTAACTTTAAAGCATTAAAATGAGGGTGGCCTAATCTAGCATGCCATAACACATCATTAGCTAAAACAGAAGCAGAATCAGAATCAAAAGCATAAGTAGAATCTGATCCAAGCTTGGTATCTTCAAGAAAATAAAGCTCTCATTTGCTCACACCCTTTCCCAGCATCCTACTGGTCTTAATATCCTGAAAGCACACATCATAAGGACTAAAAATAACCTTGCAATTTAGATCAGTAGTTGCCCTTTTTACAGATATAAGATTAGAAACAAATGTAAGCATAAAAAAATGCTTGAGACTCTTTATTAAACAGATTCAGATTTCCTACTCCTTCTATTGGAATTCTATCACCATTAGCAATCTTAACACTTCCTAGGGCTGGTTTAATATCAATAATCAGTCTAGCATCCCTAATCATATGGTGGGAAGCTCTTGAATCAATGATCAATGGCTTAGCAGTATAAGGTGCAGTGTGTTTAGAATTAAAAGCCTTAATACTTAGGTTACCAGAGTTTTCATTGAGAGCCTTGATCAAGGCCTCAATGTCTGACTTGCAGATGTATGCATCCTCCTGAGGTGGCTGAGACATGGCATGAGATGTGGAACCACCAGTGTGTGTTGTAGAGATCAAAGCTCTCCCATCATCTCCCATGCGCATGGTGTTTGGTATTGAGTACTCCTGAGCTCTTGCTTCATGGGATTTAGCTTGGCCATATTTATTTGCTGAGGCTGGTCTGAGATGAGGATGGAGGATCCAGCAGTTGGTCTTAGAGTGTCCTTGTTCCTTGCAATGCTCACAAGTTACTGATTTGTCTCATCCTCCCCTTGGTTTGAAGTAAGCCTTGTTGGCTGATGCATTTTCCATTTTTTCAGACTTGTGTGCCATGGACAGCTCTCCTTTTCCACCCCCAAAGAGACCATCTGAGCCTATCTCCTTTTGAAGTTGAGCATACACCTCATCATAGCATGGAAGCTCTTGTCTCGCAATATATGCTTCACCACATCATTGAAGCCTGAACTAAGAGTGAGAAGCAGTCCACATATCTTATCTTGCTCACGCCTAGCTTCAAGTGTATCAGGGTCACTTGTGCTTGGTCTTAACATCTCCAGCTCAAACCACAACTGACCATATTTTTCAAGATGCTTGGTGAAGTCTCCATCTTCTTGTAGGTTGTTTATGGCTCGCTTAACTTCAAAGATCCTGGTGAGGTTTGAAGTGTTACCATACACCTTGTGTAAGGTATCCCACAACTGTTTTTGTGTGGTACAGTGTGAGTATGAATCAATAAGAGGATCATCAAGTGAGCTTTGCAAGATAGACAGCACTATGAGATCTTGCTGAACCCATTTGCCTTCATCTACCACTACAACCTCCTTGCCATCATCTCCTTGGGTGATTTTCTTTGGAGCTGAACTTGAAATGACATGTTCTCAAAGACATTTTCCTCTAAGGGCTGTCTTAGCCAATCTAGACCATGTAATGTAGCTTCCTGGTCCCTTAAGGCAACAGTGGTAGCTAGTGAAGGGAAATGGGATTCAAAAGAAGAGAGGGTGGCGGTGGGGAGGGATCAGGGGGTTCGAGAGAGCGAAGAAGGGAAGGACTACCAGCAGTAGCCGGCGGAGGAGTCAGGACGGAGGCATTTTCCGGGGGGGAACCAGGGGTTCGCACTCTCAGACGTCTTTTTTTTTTTTGGTTTTTTGGTTATTTTCAGTTTAGAACTTTTAATCTTCAGTTTTCTCTGTTCTAATTCATCTTCATCTACAAATACACACTCTTTTTGTGTTCATATTTGTTGAGGATTTGAAGTAGCTCTAGCATTTTTTTGGAATAGCACATAGATGGTCTAGCTTTCCTTAAAACATTTTCAGTTTCCTGCATTATCAGTTAGTTACCGTTCGGCAGCTTCTCTGCGTTGTGACTATGGATCATTAGAAAATGTTTTAAGATTGTATCTTTTATTTTTTGCGTGAGACATGTTTAGGAAGAAGAGATGAAAAAAGGAGAACTTGAAGCAGATACCGATAAACTAATGCCTTGAAACTCTCCAAAGGAAGGAACTATAATTCTACTGAAAAGTCTCACAAAAGTTATATCATTAACTTTACTCGACTCAGAATATCTAAACCTTCGAGTAAGTTATTAACTATTGTTTTCCAATGGTCTCATAGATAAGATAGACAGATATTCAAAGAAGAAAAAAAACAAAAAGAGAAAGGTGCTTAGTTTCCTTAAAACAGCTGGTGCCATGCCTTTAACAGCTTCTATCAACATTAACCATGTTGTGAGTTGTGTTGTTTTGTGCTATGAGTTTGCAGCATTATTCTTCCTCAGAATCATCATCTAGCAGTGATGAAGACGAATCTAGAGGATCAATTTCTAAAAGATCAAAGAAGGAGAAGAATCACAAGTCCAGCAGAGACAAACACTCTAGCAAAGGTAAAAACGAGACTGAAGCCCCTGTACTAGATTCTTTAGCAAACTAAAGAGTTGAACAAACATGCAAAATAAAGAGGTGAAGAATAATAAATTTGCAAAGTCAGTTCTTCTCCCAACTTAAGCCTGACACTAATGATCAAAGATTGGATGCAAAGCAATGACAAAGTTAAGAAAAGTATTGTCTCATTGAGTCTTCCACATCATCATAAAGGTGAAGAATAATAAATTTGCAAAGCCAGTTCTTCTCCCAACTTAAGCCTGACACTAATGATCAAAGATTGGATGCAAAGCAATGAAAAAGTTAAGAAAAGTATTGTCTCATTGAGTCTTCCACATCATCATAAAGAACAAAAGTCAAGAAAAGTATTGTCTCATTGAGTCTTCCACATCATCAAGCTCAATCCTCAAAGTTTCAGTCTTCTTTTTGTGAACTCTTGCTACTCTCAACGCAATGAACAAGCTCCAAAACGTCCGAGACGTTCTTACCATATGCAACTGTTTAACAAAACAACAACCACATTAGAAGTTCTTACATATAATAAGCTAAAGATATTTAACAACAAACCTACCTCCTCTTGAGCCACTCTTATGGAGGCCCTCACCACATCGAGCTCACTCTGGCTTAGTTGCACATTCACTATCTCCCTTGCTACCAAAGCCTCATCTTAACGTTCAACCAGCATTATAAATTTTATATTTCGTCATTACATAGTGTTTTCCACATCTTCATAGCATCCAAACTCAAATATGAGCTCTTCTTTTGACATCTAAAGAAGTATTGTAAAATTTGTCTAGAACATCCAAGAGTATGGTCTAAACATAAATGGAACATATGTACTAACTTTGTGCATAGTCAATGATTAACAGTCGAACATAATCAAAGAAGAAAGAAAAACTCTAAAAGTTGATTAGAAATTAAAAGTTGAGAAATAAATTCAACTAGGTTTCTAGTCTAAATGGAATCATAGCATCTCTAATCAAAACATCATGTAAGCAAAAAATAACAGATTTTGTAATTGGATGCCTCTAATTAAAAAGGTACAAAGTATATAATTTAATCTTGCTATTAATACATTTTTAAGAAAAAGGACATAAATTTTGCTATAAATACATTTTATATCAAAATACGAGTTTGGAATTTCGTTTTCTAAATTTTCTAATATAATCTAACAAATATTATTATCTTTACTGTCAACAATTTATAAAAAAAATATCTATAACTTGAGAGCTGTAGAAATCAAGAAGTTAGTATTCATTATAACTATCCAAACTAAACATTGTCACTAGATTTATTTCTCGAAAAGAGCTAGCACTACCACTGAATAAATGAGAAACATTCTTAGATATTTTCCATGCACCAGAGCGGATGTTTGTTCTTAATTTTATAAGTATTATCTTCATAATGACATATACATATATATATATATATTAATATTTACTATATAATAAACTGTGTATTATAATATTTCCAAAAATATAATGTAAATTACAAAAGAATTAATTTATTGTTTAGAATTATTATTTGTATCTAACTTTCTTATAATATATTTATTTATTAGTTTTGAGCTGGAGTTTTAGATTAGTTACAATATTACATTCTTAAATAGTATTTATATCAGTAAGATATATTAATAAATTTAGTACTGGCATGTCTAATTAAATATTAAATTATTAATACTTATGTATAAAATTTATTTTATATTTTTAATATTTAAAGTACACAAATAAATATGTAAACTCACTCACTAACTCTTGTTTTAGATAAAATTTGGGCTTATATGTCTAGCATGTAGTTCAAATAACATAATCCAATATTCTAGATACTTCTATCTTATTAAATTACATATTAGAATCATATATAAATATAAATAAGATTAAAGATTCTCCTTGCCACTGAGTTTCATTAAGTTAATGAACGCTTGGTTTCCTATATTTATATAATTAACTCGGACGCATAATGTAATATTTATACTTTTAATATGATATATTTATTTGGTAGTTATTTTTTATTATCTTTTATAGTTATTTATTATTTATTTTCTTATATCAAATGGTAATATAAAATTTAAATGAATTTTTGAAATTAATGTATGAGCAATAATGAATTTGTCATTTTAATACAAATCATTCTAATAACAATGAATTTCCAAGTTGAATACACCTCTTAAAATCACTTAAATTCTTTAAAACCCACAACTTAAAAATCTTCTCTAAAGTGGTAGATGTTAAAGTATTTTATGCAATTTCACGTTTAATAACATTAAATTTTAAAGAAATATATAATACTTATGTTTAAAAAACAGTGAGTTTGTCATTTTAATTCAAACCACCTCAAGTTATTAGTTGAATACATCCTTCTATATTTGTTTTCAAAAAGAGCTATCACATAGCAATTCTCAATTCTTGTTTTCACATACAAG
>CAKOAT010164711.1:37898-65720 GCA_932364175.1 Eruca vesicaria subsp. sativa
TTTTTTTTTTTTTTTTTTTTTTTTTGGTTTTGATCAACTGATTTATATTAGAATCCAGTTGACAATACAGGGTGTAATATATAAGCCGACGTAATAAGTTAAAATCCCCGAATGCTTATCTATTTTATTAAATCAGAAAATTTATATTAAATCATTACCAAAAAAAAAAAAAAAAAAGATGGAAGATAACATCTTGAAAAGCCTCACACAATCGGAGATCTTGCGAGAATTTTATCCATAATATAGCAAGCGAGAGCAATGTAGTGTAAAAGGACTGAAACTCACCTCAAACCCCTTCCAAGACGAAGAGCCAAGAACTAACAACAACGACCCAAACTATAGAACCAAGAGTGTTAGTTAGGCACATTCGTAATTGGAAGGTTTTGTACCAAAAAAATTAGGCACATTCGTAATTGGAAGGTTTTGTTCCAAAAAAATTAGGCACATTCTTTAGATAGTTTTCCTTGTAAGATTTCAAAAAACTACTGTCACTTATTTAATGAATTAAACGCGGTTAAATAAAATCTTTAAAATTAAATTAATTGATTAAGAAACTAGGATAGAAAACGTTGTTGTGAAATCAAAGCAACAGGAAAGAGAGAGAGAGAGCACTTGCGACCGATTGATTCAATCAAATCTTCATATCTCTCTCTCTCGGCATATTCTTCGAATCTCTGCCCTCAGGAAAGTTCTAGATCTTTCTCAGTTGCCGCAATTCAGAATCGAAGTAGAATGATTTAGTGATCATTCTCGAGTTCTGTGTGAGAAAGGATGCTCCGTTGAGCTGATCGTTTAGGTCAATTAAGGTTAGCTTGAGGATATCTATTAGCTACTCTCTCTGTTGAGATCTGATCGTGGCTTTACACTTGGTGTTTCGTTGATTAAATCTGTCACTTATATCAAACTAATGCTCAAAGTTGATTCCTTTTTTGCTCAAATGCCACTTAAAGATGTTACCTTTGTCTTGATTTCATCATGTTTCGTTCAGGTTGGCTCTCAGTCTATACGTTGTGGGAAGATAAATGATGAACGGGAAGGTTGAGTGCAGTGTATGTCGTAGCAAGACTATTTCCAGGGCCTATGATGATCATAAGATTAGAGTGACCTCAAGGCAACGCGTCCTCAATGTCCTTTTGGTCGTTGGTGACTGTATGCTTGTTGGTCTTCAGGTTAAACCATCTTGGTTTAGATTAAAGCCAATGCCATGACATTTTTTCATATCAGAATCACTAACAAGTTACAATTCTTTTTGCAGCCTGTATTGGTTTACATGTCTAAGGTGGATGGCAAGTTCAACTTCAGTCCTATTAGTGTCAACTTCTTGACAGAGATTGCAAAAGTTGTTTTTGCCATTGTGATGCTTCTAATCCAGGTTTGTTTCTGAATTCACTTTAACATCTATACGCCCTAGTATCTAGGTGTAGTTGATACATGTTTCTTCTGTCTTATGAGATAAGTAACTAGAAGTTCATTGGCTATCTTTGAATGTGAAGGAGATCTGACTCAGTTCTTTGCATAAAGACGATTTTGTATATATCCAAACTACCATCTACTTTTGACTCTCTCACTTTTCCGAGGATGGGTCTATTAATACTTAATTGTTTGTGTTCAAACTGTAGGCCAATCACCAAAAAGTCGGAGAGAAGCCACTTTTATCTGTTTCAACATTTGTCCAGGTACTTTTTCTTTGTCAGTTAAACAGAGTCTAATCAATTAAAGAGCATGTACTAGATTTTTTTTCTAGGGCATATTCTCCAATTTGAAGTTAGTTAGCTTATTGACCTGTCGTTACCTGATCGCTTTGGCATATGCCCATACACATATCTCATCTGCGTATCACTACCCTTTTTAACACAGTTCATTGAGTCGGTTAGATTTTGGAATGTGAATGTTACCGCCCAGAAGATATTATTCTAAGTAACTTGAAACTTCTAAGTTCAGTTGGTAGACTGTTTGTAATGCAAATCGCATTTACATGTCTATTTTGCAGGCAGCTCGAAACAATGTGCTTCTTGCTGTTCCAGCCCTGTTGTATGCAATCAATAACTACCTGAAGTTCACAATGCAGGTACATCCACTACCACTTGTTCTTTTTCATTTTGGCATACGTAAGTCTATTCAAGCTGCTAAAATGTAGGGAGGTCTATCTAAGGTTTTGGCTTTATGTGAATAGCATGTCCTGTGGTGTTGTCTTATTTCAATTTTGATTCTGTGTTTTGTGACTTCCCATCTCAGACATTAATTCAATGCACCCTAAACAAATGACTGATTGCTATTTTAAAAGAAGAAGTATATAGGCCTCTCTTTTCGTCTTTATCTTCTTCCGTACAAACTGCTAATCACTGCCTTATATAACAAGTTTGTCTTTTGGTGATACATATTTGAGTCGGCTAGCTGGTAACATCATTCTTACATTGTGCGTTGCAAAGGGTTTATTTAGCTGTTCTTCTAGGCTTGACTATTTGGTTCTATCTTTTATTCTTTCATGTATTTTAGTTTCAGACAATACTGAAACTCTCTTCTGTGCCAGCTATATTTCAACCCTGCTACCGTGAAGATGCTTAGCAATCTAAAGGTTCTGGTTATTGCTGTTCTATTAAAGCTGGTAATGAAGCGGCGGTTTTCCATCATTCAGGTGAGGACCATGAGGTTCAATTATTCGTCTTTGTTGTATGTGTATGGTTTTCAGTATCAGACAATACTGTAGTGGAAATTTTTGTGTAGCCTTCCATTTAAAGTTACCTCTTATTCTCGTGTGGATTTTGTATGTTTTCATAACTATATTGCTCAAATCCTGCTTATCTTTAATTTTGTTATAGTGGGAAGCACTTGCTCTGTTGCTAATAGGGATTAGTGTAAATCAACTGCGTTCTCTTCCTGAAGGTGCTACTGCCATTGGCATTCCTCTTGCTACGGGTGCATACATTTGTACCATTATCTTTGTAAGTTCATTTTTCCTGTGCTTATTGTTTTCTCATCTTGAAGTTGAAGGTACAAAGTGGTTCCATGTTCATAATCTACTTTCTCATGCTTCGTCGTTACTGCATTATGGAACAGTTCTAATTCAAGAATCATGCTAGAGGCTAATATTAAAATTCACATGCAGGTTACTGTTCCATCGATGGCATCTGTCTTTAACGAGTATGCTCTGAAGAGTCAGTATGACACAAGCATATATCTTCAGGTTAGATAGTCCTGATGCAATTTAAATCCTGCACTAGGGACTGATATGCATGTAGTAACATGGAGCCTTTTGTGTTATCAACGGAATGGAATTAGCCATTTTCACGTGTAGTTGCAGTCTAGAAGCAAAGATCCGTAGGTTGCTGAATTCTTTGTTCTGTTTTCTGATTTAGTTAGCTCAACTTATGGCAAACGTTCCTCATCTTAGGGTACATAGCTCAGGTTTTTAGCAATGTCAAATTCTAGGATCATGGTCTTCTACATCTGTATTCTCTTCAGTTCTTCTCGTTTGTCTTTTTGTAGTTGTCTTCTGATTGGATATTATTTTCTGTTGCAGAACTTGTTTCTTTATGGCTATGGTGCGATATTCAACTTTCTTGGAATACTAGCAACTGTTATATATAAAGGTATGTGCATATATTTTAAAATTGGCACGGAAGAAAGTAATACGTTTTTAGCACCATGATAGCTTTTGAAAATCCTACTAGATAATCCTGAGAACTTCACGTTGCATTTGCTTAGAAATTTATGATTGACAGGTCCTGGCAGCTTTGACATCCTACAAGGACATTCGAGGGCAACCGTGTTTCTAATAATGAACAACGCAGCACAAGGGATTCTATCCTCCTTTTTCTTCAAATATGCAGGTAATTATTTAGACCAAGTTTTGTTAGATCCATTAGTTTATGTCTTGGTTTGCATGAGTTTATATCTGGAGGATGTGGATTTTGTTATTTACAGTCAAGGTTTATAGCAGGATTGTTCTAACATATCTTTGATGCTTTCAGATACAATCTTGAAGAAATATTCATCCACAGTTGCCACAATATTTACCGGGATAGCATCTGCAGCACTCTTTGGACATGTTATAACCATGAACTTTCTGCTTGGGATTTCAATCGTTTTCATTTCAATGCACCAGGTAGTCTCAATCTCCACATGAACCATATCCTTGGTGAATCAATCTAACTTACAAGCTCTTATCTGTGGAGTTTATTAATCGTCTCATTTATGTATAGTTCTTTTCACCCCTTGCCAAAGTGAAAGACGAACAACAACAGAACGGGAGCCTAGAACTAAGCAATGCAAATGATACTCACAGGTTAGTATCAATGCATACTTCTTCATCAAATCTTGTTCAGCCATCGCCATATTTACACCATTTAACTTCTTTTCCTTCCTGCTATTTTCCTCAGGGCTGATGACTCATTCATCAACATGGCCGCAGGAGCAAATGAAGAGGTGAAGAATGATAAATTTGCATTCTTATACTTATCTCATGTGACATTAATGATCATTGTCTTTTTTTCACTGTGTGTCTGTTCAGGCTACTCACCGCGGTGAATCAGACGACAGAACGCCGCTTCTTCCCAGATAAAAAAAGTGTTTCTTGAAAAGAAGGTCACAACTTCTCACCCAACTTCATATTAAACTACCTTTCAAGCACTCAACAATCATCCATCATCTACGATAGTTTATTACCAAAGAAACCTCTAGTCGAGAACCATGCTAGGTTGCAGAAATTGTGTATTTCTCCACTATAACAGTATATGCTGAATGTTATTATAAGGAGAGTCATCAACTACTTGTGTACCTCGTCGCTACAGGATTTTTAGACTCACAAGCAGTATGTTCCAGGTCGCATACTGGCGAAGCAAATTTTGATGAGACCAACTCTTTAGCCTCTCAAAAGTCGGTTTAAGTTCGTGGAAGAATTCTCATGTCTATAGATGTATTGTCTTTAAGATAGATTGAGCAAACTTGGTTAAGTGATACATAACATTTGTATTCTTTGGTTTTTGCGAAATATCAGGTCACTTATCTGCTCTTGAGACTGTTAGTACTAGGAAGAACACACAAATATATAGAATACTTTTATGAGAATCAAAACAACTCCACCAAACATAGAAGAAGAAACGATAAAAAGACTTTGAAAAACATATTTGTATATGATAAGGCAACACATGAAAACAGAAACCAATATCTCAATATTAAACAGAAGAATCATATTGCCTGTGATTGAACAGCTACTGCTGTTGATGACCTCAATAATGGTTGTAAAGCTTTTACCACAATGCTCATGTTCGGCCTAAATTCTGATTCATATTGCACACACAACGCTGCAACAGCCGCGAGCTGAGACAGACAAAAGAAAAAAGAGAAGAAAATACTCCATGATTAGCTTCACAAGTGGTAACAAAGGTTAGAGATGAAGCTTTTATATATAATATACCTTTGCAACTGCTTTAGGAGGATAGTCTCCTTTGAGTTTTGGATCAACACATTGCTTCACTTTGTCTTCACTCAGCCTTGGAGTGGCCCAAGTGACAAGACTTTGTTGGCCACGAGGCATTGTATGATCAACAGGTTTTCTACCAGTCAAGAGCTCCAAAAGCACCACACCAAAACTATAAACATCACTCTTCTGTGTCAGCTGACCAGTCATCGCATACCTGCAACAATCAAAACAGTACAACATAAGAATCTTTTCTTCCTCAAGAGCATTACAGTGTTGTTTCAGAAGCATTTTATTACTCTGGTGCATGGTAACCAAAGGTTCCCAAGACTCTTGTCGAATGAAGACGAGCAGCCATGTCAGGAGACTGATTCGACAGATTAAAATCAGCAATCTTGGCTTTAAAGTCTTCAAAGAGAAGCACATTGCTAGAACGAATATCTCTATGTATCACCACAGGCTGAGCTTTCTCATGTAAATACTCAAGTCCTCTAGCTGCATCAACAGCGATTCTCACCCGTTGGATCCAATCAAGAGTTGGACCTGGCCGTGCTCCCTGAACTCCTTTCCTCCCATGTAAAATATCATGCAGAGACCCCATACTAGCAAACTCATAAGCAAGAATCCGAAGGTTCCCTTCAACACAGTAACCAAAGAGCTGAACGAAATTCTCATGCTGAAGCTTAGAGACCTTCGAGACCTGAGTCAAGAACTCAACGTTTGACTCAGGCTCAGCTGCATTGTCAAGCTTCTTGACTGCCACAGCTTTCCCATCTTTCAAAGTTGCATAGTAAGCTCTTCCGTAAGATCCTTCACCAATCAAAGACTTTGATCCAAAGTTATCTGTCTTTTCTTTCAACTCGTCTAATGACAATGCAGGGACATCGATAGATGGTGGCTCCTTTAAAGCAGCAGGCTTCAAAGCAACCGGTGCTCTTTTTTTGTACCCTTCAATACAACAAACACACAGAGAAAATGAATATCCTTATTGGCTCCAAAAGAATCATAACTAGTTTGTTTGAGAGCAAAAGAGCAGTTACCGTAATCAATATGGTGCTTAGGGCTTCTCAAATGCTCATTTACAGAAGCATGGTAAGGCTCTTCGACGTGGCAAGCACAACATAACCACCTACGCATCTTTTCTCTCTTGCCTATGTAAAGATCGTCCGAAGCTCTCGGTTTATCAAGCCTAACAAAGTAGACTGGTGAACGATCGTCCACCTGCAAATGTCATCATCATTATACACTCGCAAACATTCTCCTTTTTTCATATCTAACCAAATCAAAAACAGAGCCAAAAGCACGTTTCTTCAACTAAACAGAGAAACAGTTTCGTTATTATGGTATGGAGACTTCTAAATATGGGCTAAAAGTTGAGACCTTTATACAAAACCCACGAGCACTGCTTAAATGTCAGTTTCTAGATACTGTACGAATAAAAATGAAAGTTTTTTGGATATGAAACTTACAACGAGACCACGGCGATGGTAATCAGAATCCATGTGATACATACCCATAATTATAGACGGGTAGAATCAATATACAGAGACAAGTGGGGGAAGGAAGATACAGAAAATGGATCAATGAGACCCCCACAGAAGAAGAAAAGATTTTGAAGAAACAGAGATAAAAAGAAGAAAACAGCTAAGAGAATGTGTTAAAAGCAAAGAGAGAACAGAGAGGAATGATCAAGAATAGACACTTGTCGTCACAACAAAAAAAAAAACAAATTTAGATAGAATGAAAGAAGAGAACATATACCTGTAAAGTCTATCTCTTTCTCTTTTGTTGTTCTGTTTTGCTGTTCTGTTTTGTTTGTTTTGCTGTTTTTGATGTTCTGTTCCGTTGGTTAGAGAGAAGAAAACAGACGTGTGGAATGGAACTAAAATTATAGGAGAAAAGCTTTTGAGCAAAAGGACAGAGAGATATGAGGAGACAGACACGCAAACGCGCTTCTTCTTCTATAGCTTTTGCTTTGCTTTCTATCAACATCATTTTTCCATGGTCTTTAAGTATTTTTCCTCTTCCATAAACATTCTTTTAATACACACTATGATTTTTGGCCTAACCAAGGTCAACTTAAATCACAGTCTTTTACGTATTTGATTTCGACCTAACTCGGTCTCTTTAATCTGCCTTGTTCGACCTTCCTTCCACTACTATTCTTCTCTTCCACTTCTCCATGCTGTTTCAGCCCAATTTAGCCCATTATAGGCCTCAAACTATTTTTAAATATTCTACTTCCCACCTTTTTTGCGTTACTGATTTTTCTTTTTAATATTTCGCGCGTTACACGTTCATGTATTAAAAATTCTTTTTTTTCTTCTTTCAAATTACTTACTTCATTTTTAGTTTGACCAGTAATATTTTTTTTGCATCACAGTGGTAACTTCAAAAAACAAATTAATTATTTCAGTATTTCAATTGATAAATGGTACTCCCTCCGTTTTATATTAAGTGTCGTTGTAGAGAATTTTTTGTGTTATAAAATAAGTGTCGTTTTCGGTTTTCAATGCATAATTTATTAATTTTATTATGTAATTTGTTTTTCTATTGGTTAAAATATGGTTAGGTGTGTGGGTAATTGTGTTTTTATATAGGAAATATGTAAAATTAATTGTTTTCTTAATCCGTGTGCATAGCTGTAGAGTGACACTTATATTAAAACAGAGGGAGTATATTTTATTAATCACAATGTTAAATAACATTTTATAAATCATAATGTTAGTAGCATTTGAGTTTTGTTTATAAATATCACTCTCTAGTTTCTAGATTATGAAGACAAATTTGACCAGTGGTTGAGAACGTGAAGACAGCAACTAACACTCTCTCTTCTCTGATCACAATACATCAAAATGACCTCTCATCAGAGAATCTTACCTTCTTGCGATTTCATTTTCTTTCTTTTTCCAAGCTCTTAACTACCAATCTCTTCTCCACATATTCAAGAACATATTGCGATGGTAATGGGTTTCAAATTCGAGGAGATTAAGTCGAAGAAGACTTTTATTGGACTTGGATTGGGACAGATCCTCTCCCTTCTCTGTACTTCTAATGCCTTTACATCTTCTGAACTCGCCAGAAAAGGTTAAAGCTTCTTCTTGTTTGGTTTGTTACCTTTACCTAGCAGCGCAGTTTAATTAGTTTATGGGTTTTGTTAAAGTGATTTCCTAATTTATACCATTCTTGAAACTCTTTGAAATATTCTTTAGGAATTAATGTTCCAACAACACAATCGTTCCTTAGTTATATGCTACTAGCAATCGTCTATGGAGGTATCATGCTATACCGAAGACCCACAATTAAGGTCAGCCATTTGAAGCTTCTAACTTCACTCACTGGAGTGATGAGATTGTATTCAAGATTGAACTATTGAGTTTCAAAATTGTTGTAGGGCAAGTGGTATCACTATTGTCTCCTTGCTTTAGCTGATGTGGAGGGAAATTTTCTTGGTAAGCCTTCTTGTTTATTAACCTTGGGGGTTATTGTGACAGTGTAAATGAAACGGCTTTAGAGCTTAGAAATGTAACTACTTACATCACATTCTTGTTTGCTGTTGTGGTGCAACCGTGAAAGTATTATGTTATATTTTTGACAGTGGTGAAGGCTAATCAGTACACATCGATAACGAGTGTGATGCTACTAGACTGCTGGGCCATCCCTTGTGTTTTGGTGTTGACTTGGGTTTTCCTGAAAACAAAATATAGACTGATGAAGATTAGCGGTGTGGTTATATGTATCCTTGGTGTTGTTATTGTAGTCTTTTCTGACGTTCACGCAGGGAGCCAAGCAGGTTACTTCTGCTTTTCTTAATTAGTATTGCGCCAAGAAGCTCTGATTTAAACATATTATGGTGCTTGCTTCTTTTCAGGAGGAAGTAATCCTGTTAAAGGAGATTTTCTTGTGGTAGCTGGAGCAACCTTATACGCTGTCAGTAATACCACCGAGGTAAACATGTCTCTTCAAATTGCTTGCATGGAAAGTCAGACACTTGAAAAGCGTAACCTATAACAAATCTCCTTGTTTCTTATGTTATAGGAGTTCCTTGTGAAGAATGCAAACACTGTTGAGCTTATGACCTTCATGGGACTTTTCGGTGCTATTATTAGTGCCATTCAGATGTATCCTCCACACTATGGTTATTTCATGTTTCTTAGACTTATAATTGCACATTCTCCATGGAGTTCCTTGACTTGTCTATAGAGCCATATTTGAACGTGGTGACCTTAAAGCTATTAATTGGTCAGCTGAGGCTGTAAGTTTCTTGCTGGATCACTTTCACTTTCAATCTCTACAAACCAAATTCTTTTTCTTTTTTTATCAGTACAAACTTTTATGCTTTCAGGCTTTTCCTTTTCTTAGATTCGCAGTCACCATGTTTCTTTTCTACTCACTACTCCCGGTTTTACTCAAGGTATGAAACAGAATATGATCAAAGCTGGCTTTACACTGTGTTCCCCATGTCAAATGCTTCTGAAACATTAACACGAGATATGATATTCTCAGACCAGTGGTTCAACCATGTTCACCCTCTCGTTACTCACATCAGACATGTGGGCAGTTTTGATCCGCATTTTCGCTTACCATGAGAAGGTTAGCTCACTTTGTAACTCAAAACATACAGGAAACTTTCTTACACTTTCTGTCTCTAAAAACCAATAGATGAGACTATGAGAGACCATTTGGGCATGTATGTTAATTTCAGGTTGATTGGCTATACTACTTGGCATTTGGTACTACAGCTATTGGACTGATCATATACTCAATGTACAGTCTTTTTTGTCTCGTCTTTCTTTAACTATCTGTTCTACAAGCATGGCTTTGTCAAAATCAGTATGTTTTCTTGTTTTTGGTGATATTCTCAGGAAGGAGAAAGATGAGGAGAAGCAAAAAGATGAGCAGAGAAAGCTGTTGGATGAGGAGGGTGGTGAAGAGATATAACAATATTGACTCATTGGCTTGTGAATCTGTTGTGATATACAATTGGCAACTGTAAAGAGAAAAACTGCCTTGTGTAATGTCATTGACTTATTGTATTGGCTTGTGAAGTTTTGGACTGAGACAAATTTGTATTTTATAGCAACAATTGGCAATTGTAAAGAGAAACAGGGCTTTGTTTGATCTTTGATCTAATTGTAAAAAAGCACAAAGCATATCACTTTGATTAGTATTTTCATCATGCTGAATGAATTCATTATGTGTAAACATGTACAGTAAAACATTCAATCTAATTAAAAAATTATATTCCAAAACACAATAACTCTACATAAAGTATGGTAGGACCCTTAAGCTTTATTACAGCTAAAATTAATAAAAAGCAATGATATCGACATTCCAAATTAATTATATACTAGATTTTGACCCGCCCTTAAAGAGGGCGGGATAACAGTTTTTGCTTTAAATTTATGCACTTGTTCGATTATTCACAAGTATGTATAGGCATGCGTATCTCGGTTTAGATAGATTGTTGATAATAATTTTGGTTGGTCCGACATAGGATTGATTTTTTATTTGTTTTAGTTGGATAACAAATTTTAGGGACCCAATAAAATTATGAGTACCCGTAACCCGATAAAATTATGAGTTCTATTCGGTAATCTAAAATATTGATTTGTAATAGTTTATATTTTGAGTTCAAACTTATCTTTTTATTAAAAATAAATAATTTTAGGGTAAATATTACAAACAATTTGGTATTGTCTAATAAAATAAATAAAGATACAATCGACAGTTTATTTTTAAAAATATGGTCATAAATATTGAAATTGTATTATATAGACAGTATGTGTTTAAAAAAAAATTGATTAACAAAACAATTATATAAGAAAATAACAAAAAAAATCAAAATATAACTGCGAATGATTATTGCAAGCCCGTAAATAAATCAATACATCATATTAAAAAATCCATGCCAACACAAATATACCAACAATACCCCTTTATTATATCTTGGACTTATACGAAACAAAGATTTGATAACTATAAAATTATATGTGTTAAAATTTTGTAACGTAATACATTTATAATTGTGTTGAACCACTAAAATTAGTGATATGTATATATTTCTGTTCGGATTTAACTAATTCACCGTGATTTAAAATTTTGATAAAACTTGGTAAGAATCCATATTCCGTTAGTAACATGTCATCTGGCACTGATTGACGCGTGTAAAACTAAGAGAAATTTAGTGATTTAAAAAAATTGATCAAATTTTATATATTTTTTAAATGAGTACATGAAAATGAATAATATATTTGATTTTTGATTCTTTCCTAAAAGAAGTACTATGTTGTCTGATAAAAAAAAAAGAGAGAGAAAGACGATAGAGAACACCAAAATATATCACGCGTTTTTCAGTATTATTTAATTTTTATTATTGATAATTTATTACTGGTTTTTATTTTTAGTTTAGACTTAAATTTTATTTTTATGATCGCTATTATTTACTTGGTAGAAACCGTGATGTAGAAGGAATATGTTAGATATGGTTTTGTGTATATTAAAAATAGGTTGAAATATTCATTTCAAACTTTTACATTCAAAAAATATTTTATGCATAAAATTTTAATTAACATTCAAAAAATATTGAATGAATCATAAAATATTGAATGAATCAAACTTTTACATTCAAACTTTTACATTCAAAAAATATTGAATGAATCATAATTTGGTGTATTTATTTGATTTTAACTGTAACCAAAAATTTATAAAGAAGTTCAATTATAAAAACTTTATTTTATGTAAGATGTGAAATATTTATTGTTACTTGATAAACAAAGATTCACTTTCTAAAATAAATACTCTAAGTAAGAATATATTATTTCAATCAAAGATGCATTTAATAAAAAATAATATTTGTTAGGTTAATTAATAGGGAGGAAAATAGTGTTCCTAAATAATAACTACATCTAATAAGTTAAATATTAAATATATTTATTTCAATGGCACAAAAGGTTTGGTAGAAAATATCCTATTTTTTGTTCACAAATTTAGATATAAGTTCAAAATTTTGAATTTGTTCACTAAGGTGGTGTTATTCAATGATGTATTTTAAAAGAGTTTAAATCTAAACACAATCCACTGTTATTCAATTAATAATTCTAAATTCTATTTTAAAATTCAGTGTTATTCAATCTATGATTAGAATTTAGGTTTTAAAATCTGGTGTTATTCAAGTTTTAAGAATTTTAAAATTATGTGCAATATAAATGGATTTCAAATCATCATTAATGGAATCTAATGAATAAATGACTAAACTCAAAATCCAAGGACTATTATAGAGATTTTAGAATCTATCTACGTTAACAATCTTAAAATTTAAAAATTTGATGGATTGCAAAATATCTACAATTGATTTGAAATTACTAACTGAATAACACCCCCTAAATATACTTTCGGTTTTGTTTAGTTTGTTTGCTTTTTTTTTCCTTCATGTGATTCATGTTTGATACGTAATTTATTAAACAGATATATTTTGTTATTTATCAAAATTTTGTTTTACTATTCTACCAGACTAAAATGGCTCTGCTTATCATCAAGTTTAAGAGTTATCTCCATTATTAAAATTAATAAAAGAAACCTATGGCAGAAATATCTATAAAACATAGTATTACAAAAAAAGGTGCAATGTTAAAAGAAAATAGTTACCTTATTAGCAGCAAAAATGTCATTATGGTCAACTTGAAATTATGGATTATTGGTCGTCTTTGGCATAGTATTCTTACCATTCCAACCCGTCAAGCCTTTTAAATTACAAATCCTTAGAGGAGATTATCCTTCTTAATTTTCATCTCAAACTGATAAATCAAGTAAAACTCATGAAGTTATAGCTAAATGATTTTTTGTTAAATAGGTAAAGATACATCATAATATATTACCATTTTGTATGGGAAAAGTACTTCGATATACCATCTGTTTTGAAAGGCTTCACGTCGGAGAGGTATGATAACTTTTGTGTAATTTTCATCATTTCTGTGCTATTTTTTTGAATTTTGTGTTAGATGAATATGGTCGGATATCTTGTATATAGAAAATGATAGGTATAGGTTACTAAATGATAGTGGAATATTTATGATTACCGTAGAGTAGTATATTTTATGAATATTCCTCGCTAATTGTTTTTTCCGAGCTTATATATAGGAAATATAAGATTTTGAACAAACTAAGATAATTTTATAAAACGAATATAGGAAATAGAAAATATTACATTTGTTTGTTAGGTAACATCTTTGAGAATTTTCTTGTTCAAGGATAATCTCCTATTAGTTGCTATATATTCGGTTAGATTTACAAACTGGTTTTCAAATATAATATTTTGAACGAAATATTGGAAACAGAAGATATTATATTTGTTTGTTAGTTAACATTTTTTTAGGAATTTTTGGAATATTGGAAACATGAGATATTATATTTGTTTGTTATGCTATTAGATTTTTAGTTTAAAATGCAAGTTATTATATTGCAAAGATATTTGAAATTAACTCTTTAATACATTGAATTGTTGTTTTAAGCAGCTAATATAATATTTTGACCAAAAAAAAGAGCGGCTAATATTATATAAAATAAAAAATGTATGATTTTGTATATCATTATGAAAATATACGAAATCACTAAATATTTGTCTTTATTTGTCTTCTGTAGGTTTTTTTAACTGTCTTCTGCAGTTTCTATTATGAATTTATTATTGTTGATCGTAAGTGTTGCTGGAAACTTTTTACTTCACTATGTACAATACCAAAAATATGAACAATCTGTAGTCTGTACTACGTTAGTTTTAAATCAATACTTTAAATAAATGAATACATCATGTTATGGAAACGTTTTATTTCTTTTTTAATTTAAAAAATCACTTTAATATAAAGCATAGATTAAAATATAATATAATGGCATTTGGTTGTAATTACTATTGAAAACCAAGGATACCTCAAAAAAGGGCCTTGTGTTTTAATAGTATAGATATATATATATATATCTCGAAATTTTTAATTATATTTCAATCTATCTTGAAATTCTTTTGACCGTGATCAAATTCATCCTCATCCTCACTTACGGAAATATATAACATACTCAACTAAGACTAAGACTAGTCCTAGGCATTCGGATTTTCGGGTTATTCGGGTTTAGGGTCTAGGAACCATTTAGGAACCGGACATTTTCCGGATCGGTTCGGTTCAGATAATGTCGGGTTCGGGTCCGGTTTCTATTTTTTTGTAAAATCCAAAGTGGAACCGTATTACAAACCGAAAAAATCCCGAAAACCCGAGTTAAACCCCGGAAAACCCCAAAAACTATTCGGGTTCTTCGGGTAGTTCGGATTTTTTAGATATTTTTATTTATAAATTATAATTTATCTATATATTAAAATTAAAAATAATTAATATTTTTAATATATACAAAATATTCGGGTATCCGTTCGGTTCTTGGTTCGGTCTCGGTTCGGTTTCGATTTTTAAGATTTAGAAATATAGGAACCGTTCGGGTTTCTATAATTTTCGGACCAGTTTCAATCTTGGTTTTTTGAGTTCGTGAGTGGTTCGGTTTCAGTTTTATGGATATGGAAGTGGTGGATACAAAGGTGGTTAGTCGAGAGAAATTGGTGGTTGTCGATACAGAGATGGAGGCTGTGGTAGCGATGGATACTAGAATGAAGGTTGTGTGGTTATGAATATAAGATAGTGGATACAATGGTGATGAAGGTGGATACTCTAGAATAGTATGGATGGTGGATATGGTAAGTAAAAGTGGAGAAACAAGATGGAATGGTAGAGAAAAAAAAAAAGAAAAAATAAAACAAAAACAATTAAAAACTATTATAGATGAGAAAGGGCAAAAAAGCCAAATATGAGGCTCAGAAAGGTGTGAAAGTGTCCCTTAGACAAAATGTGTCTTCTTGTATAATAAAAGATAGAAAAAATGTCTTAATTGATAACTCACTCTTAGATAATAAACAAGATGTCCATCGTATCACTTAACTTTTAAATAGAAAAAATAACATCGCAGCAAATGATCATATAAGTTGTGTTTTCATAAAATTTGTAAGAAATAATGAACGGTCAGAATTCAAGAAAAAGCGAAGATAATAACTTTAGTCAGTATAAACTTGAGGAGAATGTTACAGGTCATATTTAAAGTATGGGCTTTCCACGCCTAAGCACAGTTACTGGAAACTCATTGTTGGAGTGTCCTTGGAAGGAGGACATATATTCTGATAAAAGTACAAGTAAATTAATCATAAGTCTTTTGGTAGGCAGTGACAATAACATAGAAAGAAAACCTGTAAGCAAAATAGGCCCATATAATGGTCATACTATTAAGTTCATAGAACATAATTAACCCTAATCTCTTATTTAGGATTCTCAATTTGATTTGACAAAAGAAAATTTATATTTTTTGGTTAAAAGATATCTCTTATATATTTTATTTAATAAATAGTTCTTAATATTTTTAGTTAAAAAATAAAAAAAAACATATTTGATCTGAAACTAAGAAACCGAGAAACCGGGGTTAATGGTAATATACTTATTTAGCAACGAATACTTTATCGGCAACTATGGATGCAAGTGATTGATACATTGAAAAAGGTGGAACCAACTATTTTTTGGATTTCTCTAAGAACTTAATTCACATTTATTAAAACTTTATTAGATCCCACCAAATAAATCTAAGATAAGTTTTCAGTGGCCTAGACTATATGTCACTGACTCACTGATGCCAAGCTGAAGTTGCCAACACATGCATGCATGATACATAAATATAAACATAATGCATACTGAGGGATTACAAGTGGCTTTATCTTGCAATATCAGGTGCCAACACAACCGAGGATGCACTATTTGTCTTCATTGACACAAAACATTTGGCACGAGTGGTAGCATTTACGATAACAAACATCACATGATTCATTTCCCATTGCCGGTAGTAAATATCATTAATGACATCATCGACAACATAAGTTTACATAAGAAAACATTTGTAATGTTCATTTAGTTAAAATGAAGATGAAGAAGCAAACAAAAGGGTCATATCAATGGAGAATCGTACTACCAGATATAATAACAAGAGTAAAAAAAATTAAATGCCCATATTATTTTCTAACGGCCTATCAAAAGATAAAAGTGCAATTTCAAAACAGAAAAGAAAAAGAGTTAGACGGTTGGAAAGAGACCGGCGGTAAGTTTACAATTCGAATTTCCAATTTTATTCCCAGAAGAAAAAAATATATATTCCTCCTTTTATTTCAGTTCTCTTCAGACGCAAGTTTGATCTCTTATTTATTATATATGAGAGTGACTGAATAATCTTATCAACCATTCGTTCATCTAAACAAATAATCTTATCAAAAGTTTGATCTCTCTCTCACTCCCTAGCTTCTTTGAGGAGATGAGTTTCGAGGAGATAGAGCCAAAGAAGAAGACTTTTATTGGTCTTGGACTGGGACAGATCCTCTCCCTTCTTTGTACTGGTGCCGTCTTTTCATCTTCTGAGCTCGCCAGAAAAGGTTAAAGCTTCTTTCCTTTTATGTCTTTTAGTTTTTGTTGGGTTTGTTATACCATTCTTTAACCTTTTAAGCTTATAAACATGATTTTTATTTTTTGGAAAAATAAAGATGATTTTAAAGCTTTCTCCTTTTATTGCTTTATGTATTATCCAACAGCAGCAGCTTCATGACAAACTGGAAGATGGTTTTATACCATTCTTGAAAATATCTATATCTTTTTTTTTTAGGATTTAATGCTCCAACAACACAATCATTCCTCAGTTATATGCTACTAGCAATCGTCTATGGAGGTATCATGCTTTATAGAAGACAAACAATTAAGGTCAGTATTAGCTTTTCACTCTAATGAGAGAGTGTATTCAAGATTGCCACCATTAGCCTAATATCCTCAATGCAAGATAAAAAAATTTGTAGGGAAAGTGGTATCACTATTGTGTCTTTGCTTTAGCTGATGTGGAGGCTAATTATCTTTGTGAGTGAAGTTATTTAAAACACTCTTCTTTTTTTTTACTAATCATGTGGGTTTCTTGTAAAGCTTGGGAATATAATTACTTGCATCACATGTTTTTTTTTTTGTGCAGTGGTGAAGGCAAATCAGTATACATCCATAACGAGTGTGATGCTGCTGGACTGCTGGGCGATCCCTTGCGTTTTGGTACTGACTTTTGTTTTCCTGAAAACGAAATACAGTTTGATGAAGATTAGTGGTGTGGCTCTTTGTATCATTGGTGTTATCACGGTAGTCTTCTCTGACGTTCACGCAGGGAGTCAAGGAGGTAACAGTGGAAACTTATGACAATATCTGATAATATATGACTGTTACTGTGGTGGCCTTTTTCAGGAGGAAGTAATCCTGTTAAAGGAGATATTCTCATTGTAGCTGGAGCAACATTATACGCTGTCAGTAGTACCTGCGAGGTAACCAAAATACTTTCATGGCCAATCAAAAGGGTATATCTATAACAAAGTTGTGAGATATGGCTATGTCGCTATGAGATTAGTCATGTAAACAAATAAAGACTAAAGGACTTATGTGCAATTTGGAGAAAGTCTTTATGTCTATCCTAAAGGCATCATTATTGGTGGGGTAAAAAGAACGTCCTTAGATTATTTTTATATTATTTGGATGTTTAGGACTTTGTTAAGGACATTTGTTAATTGTGTAGATTATTGGTAGGACTTTTGTAGTTTCTTAATATATTAATTGTTTAATTTTATAAGTAAGTAGATATAAAAGATAAGTTTAAAACATACAATACATTATTTAAAAACATGAAACATTAAAATTGAAACATTAGTTAAAAACATGAAACAAGTCATTACAATAGAAGCAATAAGAAATAACATAGCATTACAAGTCATTACAATACAAGCTAAGTCATAACATAGCATTAGAAGAAGAGCAAAGGGACAACACACAACCAACATGCAAACAAACAACCACCAAACTACCCGAGACACAATCCACGACTCTTTCTGCTCAAATGTTTCCTCGGTATTTCGGAGCACTCTTTGCGTTCAGGACAAACACAGAACAATGGAGCATTTTTCCCATCTCCAACGACAGTGAAGACAAATACGTCTCCTATGTTGTATCT
Organism: Eruca vesicaria subsp. sativa; assembly: GCA_932364175.1. NCBI lineage: Eukaryota > Viridiplantae > Streptophyta > Magnoliopsida > Brassicales > Brassicaceae > Eruca > Eruca vesicaria. The sequence continues at coordinate 56,413 of CAKOAT010164711.1, forward strand.
GTTATCATGACAGAACTTCGTCCACCCTCCTCTAATGTAATACATGCTCCCTTATTCGCTAAATAGCAAATTCATAATCCATAAGTTTCCCTCCTTATTCACTAGTATCACCTCTTGGCATTGTTTGTTCAAATCAGTACAATGCGTAGCTGCCACATGAAGATGCTGCAAACACATAACAAATCAAAAGTTAGTCTTCTATTAGATGTCAAGAGAAACACAAAACGCCTCATTACTTACCAGTTTGTCTTCTTTTAGGTTTGAAGCCGTGACCTGAGCCAAAAAACAATACTCAAATGAGAGAGAAGACATTGCTCCTGTTCCTCCTAAAACATAAGAAAAAATTTTAATAAATCAAAAGAAAACGGTGAGTTTTTATTGAAACTTACTAATCTCACCTGCATCATCATCCACGCCGGCTTCTTCCTTGATCACGTGAGGAGGTGTATACTTAATCTCACAAAATCTAGGACCAAATGGAGTTACATGAAACACATTGTCTCCTTCCTTTTTGAAGATGACAATGTCACCGATTCGAAGGTTATGTGTTTGGGCGAATTTTTTCCAACCGGCGGTGAGTCTCCTGCCTTGTTGTATGACTTCCCAAGTCTTATCAGAAGCGTCCAATCTTAGTTTCCATGGTGTCTGGTTCCCTTCTACGTGCTTTGAGAAGAAGGTAAGTGGTATGGTCTGCAATACGGAAAAGGCAGAGTTAAGCACAACTAAAAATTAGAAACATATACAACGGAAAAATAGAGAGAGTGTGTCTACCAAACCAGTGTGGAAATCAGGAAATAGAGGCTTTAAAAAATGAGGTTCATACGGAAACGCCATCTACAAACAATAAAGCAATGTAAGAGGTAATAAGTTACAAGCATAGAGACATAATCTAAGTCATAATGTAACATGATCGTCAACAACATAAAGGCCATAGCTACCAAACACCAGGCTAAAATAAGTCATACGGTAATAAAAGTCTTGTCTAATACTTGTCTGATACACAGCTACAAGAAAGTCTTGTCTAACACTTGTCTAATAAAACAAACTAATTAGAAAACTTAGTTCAACGTCTTACTTAAATGTGCACACCTACTTGTAACAGAAGTTATTACGCTCATAATCACCTAACTACCAAGTGCATTAACTACCAAACAAACTAGCCTTGCAAACTAACTAGACTATCATTTCAGTAAGCATACAAGAATACATCATTATCAAAACAAGAGTTCAAGATTATGTCATCACAAATACTCAAGTTCAAGCCTACGCGAGTTAATATACCAACTACCATTTAAATTAATTACCAAACAAACTAGTCTTGCAGTAATAGACTATCATTTCAGTATACAAACAAGATACATCATTATCTTAACAAGAGTTCAAGATTATGTCATCACAAATAATCAAGTTCAAGCCTACCCGAGTATTTAACAAACTAGTCTTGCAATAATATACCAACTAGATTACTTGGGAGTTAAAGAGAAAGTTAATTACCTTGAGCTGTTTCTCTTTAGTTGCTTCTCTGCTGTAGACGGAACGAATATTGTAGACGAACCTCACCTCACATATTAACCTCAGAATCAAAAGAACACACATATGAGTTCAAGTCTACACGTTTCTGAGGATTATAAAATCGAATTTATAAATATATTGCAAAGTAAGCAAAGCAATGGACGAGTAATAAAGACCATCAGATTATTAACACGTTTTCGTTGCAATCTAGAGATTCATTTCACTAGCCTTGCAATCAAACTAGCCTATCAATTCAGTATACAAACAAGAGCTCAAGTCTACACGTTCTGGTTGCAATCAACGAAGCAAATAACACCTACTGAAATGAGCAGTGGACGAAATGGTTGAGTACAACAATATACTAACTATGTAGCAAAGCAAATATCAACGAAGTAGATACATTATCAGATTAATAACACAAACAAAAAACAAATACATGCAAATCCCAACAAAGTAGATCTAAAACGATAACCAAATACATGCAAATCATACGGAGGAGGAACACCTACCATTTCACCTTCGAATCGTGGAATACAGTGGTGATGAGCGAGATCTAGAGTCGGGAGGAGATTCCTCTGGAGGAGACCGTCGAGACGAGATCCGTCAGAGAGAAGTTGCACCGGTGAGATTAAATCACCCTTTCAATCGCCAACGGAGAGAAGGAAAGAGACGTAGATGCGGAAATGAAACACGAAATCGGTTCAAGTTCACCGCTTTCATCGGTCATTCATGTCTCGCCACGTAGCAACTAAGGACGCGAGATTTTATGTCTTAGCTAAGAGCGTCCTTTGTGTTATTGCATCATTTTCATTTAAATTAAATGCATATTAAAGCTAAGATATGCGGTAAGATATAGATAATCATGGCCTAAGAAAAGCAACATCACGTAAGTAATGTGCTCTTTAGTTGTCATGTTGGCAACTGTTCATTGGTTAGCTATTATCAAAAGTTAGGAGCCTTCCTTCTCGTCATGTAGAGATGGCTAGACCTAATGAGAAGTATGTGAGGAGACAAGGGAACAGAAGTAGATCTGGTCCAAGATAGAGAAGAAAACGTGAAGGGGAGAGTCTCAAGTCATGAACGAGACTCTTCCCCTTCGAGTGACTTCGGCTTTCTCGTTAGAGTGATGTCTGAAGATGTAGATGACTTCTCTGTTTCCCTCTATGAAGAAGTGAAGCAGATTTGAGGTACTAAAGAGAGAAAGATGAGAGCTTGGTGCGAAGGAAGAGAGATGAGTTGGTATACCATTCTCGGTGAGCACAAGTGAGCTTCTTTGGTGGTGACTTAAGTTTGCAGAGACGAGAGTGTCTCAGGTGAAACAACCAAGTTATATCTCTTGGAGAGTAGCGAGAATCTGTGAAGGAGGATGTGTAAGACTCTTCCTAGTCAAAGTGGGTTTCACTCAAGGCAGCTTAAGGAAGAAGAAGAACGAAAAGGATGGAGCTTTATGCTACAGCTACAAAGGAGTTGCAGAGATAATCCTTTGGTAAGGTCTTCTCAAGCCTTGTTCTTATGTTGAGTGAAGAAGATAAATATCAGGAGCTTAAGAGCCATAAGATGTGTGCTTCAGAAGGAGAGAAAAACAACAAGAGAACCTTGCTTTGGAGACACATGAAAGAGTCATTCTTGAGTGTGTGAGTTGTTGGTTCTAGGCTTATAGCAGTGACTGTTTTCTGGTGTTAAAGCTCCTGTATTTATGATTGTATCCAATGGTGTAAACCATGATTTATAGTGGATGTAGTTGAGGGACACAGCCAGGGGCGGACCCACGTAGCAAGTGGGTGTGACATGTGTCACATGCTAAATGATATATATTGCTTAAGCAACTGAACATACAAAGAAAAGTCTGTAGCAATTCGGCTATAAAGGCTAAAAGGTTCTTCATCCAACCCAAGTTCAAGGGATATGTGTTGCGTTTTTGTTCTTTAATTATTGTACACATTCTTTTGATTTTACTACCTAAAACTATTATTTTCAAAACTGTTATATTTTCTTTAACTAATTTTTTAAAAATATTTTCTTTTGATTTTAATATCTAAAACTGTTCTTTCCATAACTGTTTTTTTAATATGATAAATTTCAATTATACCATAAATTTGATATCATATTTAAATTTACTTTTAAAGAATGACAATTTTTATAAATACCTTATATTGATGATGAAAACAATTAAATTAATTTTCTTAAATATTTATAAAAATGTATAAATCTATCACCTTTTAATACTAAATCTTAAACAATAATTCATAAACAAATGTTAAAGTATTTTTAATTGAAAATGTTTTAGAATATTAACAACCGTTTTAGAGTATTCTAATTTTTTTAATATTTTTTTCAAAATAAAATTTCAAAATTTATTAAAATTTAACTGTAAAATATTTTTATTAAGTTTCTTTATAATACTTAAGAAAAAGTAAAAGGAATATTTTATAATGAAATTACTATGTGCATATATAATTTTATGATATTAATGAAAATGAAAAAAAATTAATGACTACTTTCTTATAAAAAAAAATTAATTTATTAATTTATATTTAATATAATATAAATTTATATATATTATGCCCCATATTAATTTGTTTTATGGGTCCGCCCCTGGACACAGCTCCCTCTCCGGTGATGTATAGCTCTCTTTCCACACTGGGAAGAGGAGGTGAACACCGGATGAACAAAATTGCTTGTGTCATTTTGTTATTTGCTCATTTCGTTTATTACTTGCATGAATCAAGATGGCTGGAAGTGAGTTTAGATTAACTGAAAACTCAACAAAAGTCTCATTCTTTCTTATGTTATAGGAGTTCTTGGTGAAGAATGCAAACACTGTTGAGCTTATGACCTTGTTGGGATTTTTCGGCGCAATTATTAGTGTCATTCAGATGTATCCTTCATACAAAAATAATATCTTTTTTTTTTTTAATGTTTCTTAGACTTGTATTCACATTCTCCATGAAGTTCCTTGACTTGTATGTCTATAGAGTCATATTTGAACGCAGTGAGCTCAAAGCTATTGAGTGGTCAGCTGAGACTGTAAGTCTTTTACTTTCAGATCTCCACAAACAAAGTATTTTATCAGTACAAACTTATATCGTTTCTTTCTACACTTTCAGGCTTTTCCATTTCTTAGATTCGCAGTCACCATGTTTCTTTTTTACTCATTACTCCCGGTTTTACTCAAGGTAATGAAACATAATGTCAGAATATGATCAAAAACCGGCTTTACTCTCTGTTTCCATGCGTCTGAAAACATTAACACGAGATATGATCTCCTCAGACCAATGGTTCAGCAATGTTTACCCTCTCGTTACTCACATCAGACATGTGGGCTGTTTTGATCCGCATTTTCGCTTATCATGAGAAGGTTAGCCTCAATTTGTTACTCAAAACATTCAGAAATATTTCTTATATTTTTTCTGTCTCTAGAAACTTGAAAAGACCAATTGGCCATGTATGTATGCTAATTTCAGGTTGATTGGCTATACTACTTGGCATTTGGTACTACAGCTATTGGACTGATCATATACTCAATGTACAGTCTCTTTTTTTTTCCTAATCTTTCTTCAACTGTCTGTTCTACAACCATGGCTTCATCAAAACCAGTAACCAATGAAATCACTATGTTTGGGCGTTTTTGCTGATATTTTCAGGAAGGAGAAAGATAAGGAGGAACAAAAGGATGAGCAGAGAAAGCTGTTAGATGAAGAGTATGGTGAAACAGTTCGAGTCACTTTGTAATTTATAACAGGCGATTGGCTACATTTGATCTTTAATTTAATTGTTAAAAAAAAAAATACAAAATAAGATTTGGTGAGAACAACTTTAGAATCATTATAGATGTTACTTCAAATGTATCAACTTCTATATATTGTTAGGTTTAGTTTTATTCAACTTACTACTTCAAATGTAAGATACAGACGGTAAGTTTACCGACCGAGACAAGATAAAAAAAACAATTCTCTTTTTGTACACCTACCAACCACAAAGGACGCAGGGTCAAACAGAGACAAAACAGAGTGTAAACAACCACTCCACATTCTCTGTTTCATTACCCAAACCATTCTTCCTTACATTTCGAGTTTCCAGTTTTATTCAAAAGGAAGAATTTTCTTCCTTTTATTCCAATTATTAACACTTGTCTAAAATAAATGTTATTTTGAAGTGTATCCCAAGTCCCAACCATTCGTCGATATCTCTTTCACACCCCATAGCTTCTTGGAATTTCATTTTCTTCTTCTTTCCATGCTCTGACCTCCCATATTTGAAGAAAATTTGGCTAATACTAAAGATTAGATTTTGACCTACTCTTTATCATAAATGGGATAAAATCATATCAATTTGCGCACTACTTTCTATAGCCATGCATATCCCCAAGAAACACACATACACACACGTGCCTTTTGGTTTATAATAGTGCCACCAACTTGTCATAATCCGGATTCAAATCAGAAAGTGAGCGTATTTGAGTTGTTGTACAATAAAAAAAAACACACTGTGAACCAAGCACATCATTCCAATCATTTAAGAAAAGTTTCATATGTGCGACACAAGCCTAAATCATTGATAACTAAATTAAAATGAACCAAACACATCATTCTAATCATTTACGAAAAGCTTCACTTGTGCCAGAGTAGCCTAAATCATAGGTAACCAAATTAAAAATTATATAGTGTTATGGACAAAAAAAAAGTGTTATGGACAAACCAAGTGGAAGTTATCAATTGGCGGATTCACATGTGTTTTGTTTTGTTGCGAAAAGAGTCTAGAGATCGGTGCTCTGGATATGTTATGTTCTCAAGGTCGGAGTATGGACAAACGAACATTTACAAAGACAGTTTGTCTTGATTCCGTTGAGCGATCCCTCATTGAAACTTTCACTTAAAAAAACATATCTTGTTTTTTCGTAAATAATTATTTGAATAGTTTATGTATATCATAAAAGGAGATATGAATAATGAAAATCTTCTCGGTAAGAAGTTAGGGTGGGCGGGGGATGGGAGGCGGGTTCTTTAGCAAAAAAAAGAAAGAGGCGGGTTTTTTATGAAACAGCCACCATCTGTATCAAAAGATAAGACAACTATTTATTTTTAATTTTTGTTTTTGAAAAAGTATTTTCTTTGAAAAGTATTTTTAAAATTCAAGATTGAAAATTTTGTGTAATATCAAAACTGAAAGCACAAATATTATAGTCTGTAAGCCAAAAAGAAACAACTCTAGTCTCTAGGCCACTACAAAAGAAAAGAACCATCTTTCTAAATTTCCACTAATTATCTTCGCATCAGATCTATGAAACAGAGGAATGTAACTTTTAGCACTCGCGCTAACATTATTAATAATTGTATTTATATAACGTGAAAATACGATAAATTGTTTAAAGAAAACTAGAGAAAATGTGGTTTGGGTACTTCCAAGTAATTCCAATATTTATTTAATATATAACTAGATTTTGATCCGCGCAACGATGCAGATATTTTAACTCAAATTTATATACATAAATATTTGTTTTATATTATTAGTGATATATATTATTTTTTAGAATTTATGTTATAAATAATTTTTTTTTTAAATCGTCACATGTATTTATCACTTTTTATTATATATTTATATTATTGTATTTGCAATTAGTAATTAAAAATTAATATATTCATAAGAAAAAATATTTGAAAATTATTTTATATTTAATTTATGTTAAATTCTGACATGTCCTTAATAGCTAGGTTTCTTTTTGTTTATTTTCGATAATATATTATTGTATATACAAAGTTCTAAGATATTTTAATTTTTGGACATGAATAATATAGTTTGCTAATTTTAATCTGATCTGTCATCGTATTATATTTTTATCATACATAGTTTATATTTATTAAAATAACATCTCTATTTATCAATTTAATATACCTTTATCATATCTAGTTCAATATGATAATTGTATTTTACATGATTATTATTATTATAAAGTAAATAAATTGGATAGAAATTTATATTTATCATGATGATTATTATTTTACATCTATATTTATCAATTTAACATACCTTTATCATATCTATTTCAATATGATAATTGTATTTTACATGATTATTATTATTATAAAGTAAATAAATTGGATAGAAATTAAATTTTTCATTTTATAAATGATAATTTAATATATATTGGTGCATAATAATAGTTCATTGCTAATTATGACATTAGTAAAAATATTAACATAAATTTTTGAAAATTAAGATATTGTTAAAATATTTTTTAACAGATTAATAATAATTTAAAAATATAGTATATAAATATATATTATATTTAAAATAAAAGATATCATGATTAAATTAGTTACATAAATTTTATATTATTAGCTTTAATGAATTACATGTAAATTTGTATACATGTATTATATAGATTGCTAATGATAACCTGTTTTACCAACATGTTTTATTTTATTTTTGAACATAAATATTTTATAAATGAAAATAAAATATGGAAATTTATCAATGTATTATAATTTTATCATATTTATCTCAATATCATAATTTATTTTAGTATGATTGAGTATGATTATATACTAAAAGAAGATATATTTTTCTTTTTCATTGTATAAACCATAACTGAATATATTAATGTATAATAATATTTCAAAACTCATTTTAGAAATTAGTGAAATAGAAATTTTGAAAACTAAGATTTTGTTAAAATATTTTTAAACAGATTTGTTAGATTTGTTTTATAATTATATTTATATTAAAAATGAAAAGATATCAAAAGATACTATGGTTAAAGTAGTTCAAAGATTTTATAAATTATTAGTTTTAATAAAATACATTTAATCAAATTTTAAATGATGGTCCAAATTAAAAAAAAAAAATTACCCATGAAAGAAGTCATGGCTTCTTTAATAGATAAGATAATTCTATTATTCTTATTAATATTTTTATACATATTTTCACAATTGTCATTTAAATATACAGTTGTCTTATTGGTTCTATCACTACATTTGCAACATTATCATGCATCTTTGTGGTTGGATGTGTATAAAGTGATCATACCTAGGGGTAGACACGTATCAAATAATACTATAATTTTTGGGCTTTTTGCAAATTTGACTCAAAACTCCAAGTCAAACACAAAACTAACCTCTTCTTTTGACTCATCTTGTTTTTGTCCTATTCACCCCACATCTTCATTTTATTTACGAAAATGCCATTTATATGTTTTTTGAATTTTTTTCGAAAATGGCATTTTTACTCTCTCAACCTCATCATCTTCAAGTATTTACAACNTTGCAAATTTGACTCAAAACTCCAAGTCAAACACAAAACTAACCTCTTCTTTTGACTCATCTTGTTTTTGTCCTATTCACCCCACATCTTCATTTTATTTACGAAAATGCCATTTATATGTTTTTTGAATTTTTTTCGAAAATGGCATTTTTACTCTCTCAACCTCATCATCTTCAAGTATTTACAACATTGCCATTGCTATGAATACTCCCAACAACCTTGTACAACCCAACAACCTTGTACAACCAAGGTTTGAAGCTTTTAATGCACTTAAAATCGATATCCATACTCTCTTTCTCAATTGTTATGAACTAAAAACAACATCTCCTTCACTTTTTCTCCATATTCATACCAAAAACCCAAGCTTTTGATAGCAAATTTTTTATAGTTGATAGAGCCATTTAAGCATACATTTCTTGGTGGGTTACTTTCGTTTGATGTTCTGGGTGGTTGGAGAAGACTCTGTGTGCAAAGAAAGTCATCTCACCTAGTTTAAGGTACGAAATTGAATTTTTTTTCCAGATCTGTTCGCCTAG
>CAKOAT010164822.1:810-54440 GCA_932364175.1 Eruca vesicaria subsp. sativa
TATAAAATGATCTCTCGAGTTTTATAAAACGATCTTCGAGTTTTATAAAACGATCTTCGAGTTTTTATAAAACGATCTTCGAGTTTTATAAAACGGTATTAATCATTTTATAAAATGATTTTGCGGAAAATAATGGTTCCATCTTTTACAGAAGCTATCGCAGACGTTGATTTCGAGATTACGGTTTTCGACACCAACACTAAGTCTTCAAGAACATAAAGATCTCCCTTGGTAGCTCCTCTACCAATCATCTGGGTGCTTTCAATATCCTGAAATCTCACATCATCATGGGTGAATATCACATTGCAATTTAAATCCTTGGTACACTTACTGACACTCAAAAGATTGTTAGTAAATTCAGGCATATATAAAGTTTTAGAATCTCTATTAAACAATCTTAAAGTACCAATGCCCCTAATAGGTATTTTATTACCATTTGAAATTAATACATTACCATTAGCAGGTTCTAAGTTTTTGATTAAGCTAAAAAAAATCACTTATCATATGGTGTGTAGCACCCGAGTCAATTATAAGAGGTCTAGTCATATTTTCAGCATTATGATAGTATGCTAGGTGATTTGAAAGTAATAAGAGGCTCATTTAACCTATTAGTACTATCTACATTAGTTCCATTCATCCTAGCATTACTAGTGTTAAGCTGAAGTGAAGAAATGGTCACTTTAGTTAAATGAGCAAAGCTTGGTCCTAAACTCCATGAGAAGCTTATGGAGTCACCAAGACTTGTGTGGAGCAATGTGGATGCTCTAAAGTGTTTATACTGAAGCTAAGAAGGTGTGAGAAGAGCTTAGAGGCTAATGATCAATGTGCAAAGTTAGGGTGAGGTCGTACGGATTTGGTACGGACATATGTACTTGGGCCGTACGGATCCGAACGGACCACCTCGACCAAAACTCACACAATTGATCATTTCGACTCATTTGGGACTTGGGCAAAATTAGGGTGAAAGTGTACGGATTAGGGTTGATCCGTACACTCCTAAATGTCTTAACTTGTGTCCTAAGGTATTGTCTTGTAACCTAAGGAACAAGGAATCAAATGGGAGACAAGGAAAACTAAGTTGGTCCGAGAAGGTATCAAATGAGCATCTAGGAAATGCCATATGCTGTGACCGTTTATGGATAAGATGGGAGCGTGTCCTAGTTTTCTTTAGCTCCTTTGGTCAAGGATGAGCTGTCATGAGCTGTCCAAAAGGAGCCAGCAACAGCCACACACGCCCAAGCCTCTTATTGGCCACATGTGTCATTAAGCATACTTTGCATTGTTTAATTTGGTTCATATAGAAACTAGCTCATGCGGATTGAATCTATTACATTCATATAGAATTGTCTTTAGGATTGTGCATTCATGTATTGATGCATTTAAAAACCAGCATGATTGCAATGTACTGATGTTTGCTTGCATTGCATCATGAGAAATGTCTTTAAAATGGTTAATCTTGTGCTTGTGGTTGGCTAGTTTTCAAAATTAATGTATTCTGTTTTGTACATTGGTATCAAACCAAATGAGATCTTGGTTTGGTTCCAGTGGGAAGATCTAATCTTGCCTTGAGTTTTGATGGATATAGGCGCACATGATATGATCAGTGACACACCAAGAATCAAGGTGAAGATACTAAGGTCTAAGGCCATTGTATAGATGATCCATAGGACATGTCTAGTCCATTATTCTACAAGAAGTGTAGCATAGATCATTATACAGTGAGAGGCTGTCTTGTGAGGCTCTCTATGGTGATTCGAACACTGTTGGTGTCAAAATCGGTCACAATGGAATCAATGGCAAAAAAGTCTCTGCAAAAATATAAAAGAAATCGTTTTATAAAACTCGAAGAATCGTTTTATAAAACTCGAGAATCGTTTTATAAAACTCGAAGAATCGTTTTATAAAACTCAAAGAATCGTTTTATACAACTCAAGAATCGTTTTATAAAACTCGAAGCATCGTTTTATAAAATTAAAAGAATCATTTTATAAAACTCGAGGATCGTTTTATGAAACTCGAAGTATCTTTTTATAAAACTCGAGATTCGTTTTATAAAACTCGAAGAATCGTTTTATAAAACTCAAAGAATCGTTTTATAAAACTCGAAGAATCGTTTTATAAAACTCAAAGAATCGTTTTATAAAACTCGAAGAATCATTTTATAAAACTCGAAGAATCTTTTTATAAAACTCGAAGAATCGTTTTATAAAACTCGAGAATCGTTTAATAAAACTCGAAGAATCGTTTTATAAAACTCGCAGAATCGTTTTACAAAACCGCGAAAAACCGAAACCCCCGTAAAACGCGAACTAGCTTCGTCCCGGCTAGTTCGCCCAACGGCAAACTAAGCCAAGCCGGCTTAGTTCGCCGGTGGGCGAACTAGCCTCGTCCCGGCTTGTTCTCCCAACGGCGAACTAAGCCATGACCAGCTTAGTTCGCCCAACGGCGAACTAAGGGGCGCTGACTTTTCCCCACGGGTTCTTATCGCCTAGTTCGCCGTTGGGCGAACTATCCCCGTCCCGGTTAGTTCGCCCAACGGCGAACTAAACCAAGCCCGGCCTAGTTCGCCGTTGGGCGAACTATCCTCGTCCCGACTAGTTCGCCCAACGGCGAACTAAGAGGCGCTGACTTTGCCCCACAGGTTCTTATCGCCTAGTTCGCCATACGGCGACCAGGCCAAGCTGAACTAGCTCGCCGTACGTCGAGCCGACCATCCCGAGCCTCGATCTCCCACATCCTTGATTCAAGGCATACGTCCTTCGACACGATCATATTCCGAATCACGGTCGAAATTTCCCTCGTTTCGTCTCGATCCGTCTTATCGTTCGAGTTTTACGATAAAAACCGTAAAACTTAGTTTTCTCGAAAAGAATTCGAGGAAATCGTATAAAACGGCAACGGTTAAACGAAACACCGAATATTGCCTAAACTATACGATTTATTCAAGATTTTTGTAAAAATTGTACAAAATGCGTTTTTAATAAAACCCCGAGTAAATCGTAGAAAACGGCAACTATTAATCAAAAAATCGAACATTGCCTAGCTTTACGATTAACTCGAGAAACTTATCTAAAAACGGCATCGTATCAGGAAACAATCTCGTCTAAAGTCGTAAAACGGATTTATCGCAAAACGGCTCGGAAAGTCCTAAAACGCGATAAAAGCCATTCGCGACTTTAAACGAAGTCCAACCCGAAGATACAACCACGTTTTGGAGATCTACTCGCAGAATGAAGATAAATGTCAAACTTGAAGATAAATGTCAAGTTTGAGGATAAATAGAAGATTTCCGCGGGAAAAAAAGAAAGATCGAGATAAATGGAAGATTCCCGATAAACTCGAATCTGGGCGAAATGGAAAGACTAAACCACCTAGGAAGGAAGTATATAAGCAAGAGGCATAGGGCAGAAGCAAGGGGACGAAATCCAGAGCTCTCATCTTAGACTTTCACAACTTTTCTAGACTTAGAATTTTTCGCATTTAGAAACTTAGGCTTTTTCTCGACAAGTTCGGTTTCTATGACTGGCGTTCAATTTCTAGACGAACTCGTCCAGGCATTTCGATCTCTGGTCCAGCTCTACCAACTGAACTACGTTCGACTTGATCCTCGAAAGGGGTACGTAGGTAGCCTTTCATAAGGTTCAGTCCGAAACCAATCAAATCCTTTTTCTTATATTTTTCCGTCTTTTGTTATCGAGCTGCGACTCGATTAGGTTTAAGGTTCTTATGTTAATAACTCGATGACGGCCCTGCGGCCAAAGCCTTTGTAAACCCTTGTAATGATCGCAACGCTCTTACGCGAAATCGAAATAAGATCTACTTTTTCTTTTAATTCGTTTTATTACGTTTTTCATATTTTTCCGCATTTATTTGGTTACTTGTCGTTGGCTTTCGCAGAGATCCGGTTCCTCTGGAAAATTAGGGTTTTCCTAAGTTTCCTTATTTAACGGAAATCGACAGGTGTGAATTTCGGTTCCCACAGTTTGGCGCTAGAAGGAGGGGGGGGGGCTCAGATTACTCTTACTCATAGCCGCAAAACGCTTGACCAAAACGATGTCTGGATGTATGAAAGACAAAGTCGGATCTCACAAAAACGCTGGTAAAACAACTCCAGTAGCGACTACTCGTACATCCAACGCACACGCAAACGCTGTAGCACTAAACAAAATCGAAAACCTAATCGCGACTCTTCGCCACGGGAAGAGCAACAAAACAAGCTCACGATTTCTATCTCAGATCACTAAGGGAAATGATCAAATCTATCAAACCCCATAGTGTTTTTCTTATTTTCGAGTTGGAAAAATCTCACGGGTTGAGCAAAAGACGTTTTCCGAGAACTTTTCGGAAAAATAAAACTTGCTCTCCCAGAAACCGCAAAACAAACCGTAAGTTACTCGCGAAATAAATCCTAGGTTACTCGCGGAAAAACCCTAGGCTGTTCGCGGAAGAACCGTAGGTAATTCGCGGAAAAACCCTAGGTTGTTCGCGGAAAAACCCTAGGTTACTCATGGAGAAAGCCCTAGGTTACTCGCGGAGAAAGCCCTAGGTTAGTCGCGGAGAAAGCCCTAGCTTTACTCACGGAGAAAGCCTTAGGTTACTCGCATAAAAACCCTAGGTTATTCGTGAGAAAACCCTAGGTTGCTCGCGGAAGAACCTTAGGCTACTCGCAGAATCAGGCAATACTATCCAGCCGAAAAAACGGTGAGTTGGCCGAGCAACCTAGCTTGCCATCTTGGCGAGATGACCGGCTTTCCACCTCGTCCTAGGGGCACTGACTTTTCCCCAAGGATCCGCACAATCCAACTCATAGCTACGGTGACCCTGATTTTACTCTAAAGAATAATCGCACTGCTTTTCGTTTCGTCTCAATCGGACTTTCCGTTGAGATTCTACGACGGAAACAAGTCAACTCGACGAATCGAGATCACCCGCGCCAAGCGTCTGAGCTCACCGAACGTAAAGCTAGCTAGCTCGCCATATGGTGAGCTGAACCAAGCGCCTAGCTCGCCCAAGAGACGCTGACTTCGCCCCAAGGGTTCTTACCATCCAGATCGCCACACGGCGAGCTGAAAGGCTTCACCCGACTTGCCCTACGTCGAGCTGAACCAATCCTCGAGTTTCTCTCTCGAGTCATGATCGCGCTGATTCTCGTTTCGTCTCAATCGGAATTTCCATCGGGATTTTGCGATAAAACCGCGAAGACTTGTTTCTTCGTATAAGTTTGAATCAATCGTCTAAAACGGCAATGGTTGACTTAACACCAAAGTGGCCTAAACCCAATCCGGTTTTACGAAACTCTGCCAGACTGATCCAAACCGTCTGGGAAATAATCTCGAGGACTATACAGCATCTCTTGTCGCAACCATGCGGTTAGAAAATCTCTGCGAAACTTCAGAGTGAAACTCGATAATTTGCCGAAGTTATAAAGATCTTCTCCAACTTGGTAAAACAAGTTCCGTATAAGAATCGAAAAATTATACGAGAAATCTTTAGGCGTCAAAGCATTGATATCGTTCTCCGTCGAACCAAGTGAGTCACGGAATAAAATCGAGAACATAAAGCAGCAATAGAGAACACCTCCTCCCTTCTCGCCGACTGATCCTATTGCTGATTACGTGATTCATTCCGTCCGAAAAACCCGCTAAAAAATTTTGCGGCTAAATCTCGGTGAAATAAATTTTGGTAAAACTCCGCGAGTGACTCCGAAAAACCATCACCGAAGAATCAAAAACTAAGCGGAAAGGTTTCCCAAAAAATCTGCGGAAACATTGTTAACCCAATGCGTCGTGTCGATTACTAAATTCATCGGCCGTTACTTACGCGAGAAATCCTTCGTATGGTCAGGATCATGTCATAATGAAGTAAAATTCAAAAGTAAACGTAACAGGTTTTGCGAAAAGTATTTTTCTTATAACGAAAGACAAGCTATACGATCCGACACTGAGCGACCAATCTAAACTTTGCTTCCTTGCACCCAAATCTGACAGATCTCATTCATTAGCCCTTCGGTTCACGAGCATCCGCTCTCACTCCTCCCGATTACATCCGAGAATGAGACCGTCCTGCAAATGACTCCGCATGGGCTCCGCAAATGACTCCGCACGGGCTCCGCAAATGACTCCGCATGGGCTCCGCATCGAGCTTCTTAGGATATGTCTCCTTTGAGTAAAAAAAAAAAAACAACTTCCATACAAAGGAAAGTTTATACGAAACTTTCATCGTATAAATCAAACCTACAGCGGAAAAACGTTTTCTATAACCACGGGCATACTTGGCATATCAAGCTCGACAAACGCTACTTGGCCATTGTTCGATCACGCTTCACTTCAATGCCAAGTTTACAAACCGACTCGACCTTTTCGATAGCACGAAAGTGTCGTGGTCTAATCCTCTACCAAATACGACCTTGGCTGTGCGGCTGAACACAACCTTCACGCCAAGCCAATACATACGACGGATAATGCAAACTTGTCAAAAATCAGCTAAGTTCTATATTCTCGCTATTCACTATATTTCCAAAGCAAGTTGCCTACAAAATCCGACGTATAAGAAAACACTCGTACCAGAGCTCCTAAAGCCGTACGAATCTCGGAAGGTCAACACCTCACAAAGCACCGTAACGAAAAACTCTTCGTTTTGGGGAAACAACTTACGCAACCTCTCGGTCCTAATTGCTCTAGCAAAAATCGGAAAACTACCTAACATCCAAACAGGAATGTAAGATTTAATTACGAATATCCGCAAACGAACCAAAGTGTTCCTGCAAAGCAGGGTTAAGACAAAACCCTCGCAACACCGCACAACATCTTCGAGCCCGCAAACGTTCTGAACACGAAACGCGGCATATAAAATAAAGACCAACTTTCGGCACTGCGAGACGTCGCAGACGCCCGGAAATTAGTTTTTCGACACCAATACCTTCCTCGATAAAGTCATTTTCTTGGAAGACCTAACAGTCCGTCCGCGACTATAAAATTACGCAAAACTTCTTAACGTACGTATCCTTCGCGAAGGCCAAAACAACGTAAACATCTATCACCTAAAAAGTTTGTTGCTCATCACAACAAACTCGCAACAGTCGAAAACAAACTAAGTTATCTCGCAGAGATATCTCTCGAACACCCGACACAAGGGTATTAGCGCTATAAAAGAAATCCAAACATTTTGGCAGCACTTCCGGGCAACTTAGAAATTGTTCCCGGTGAGATGCTCGGTTCCAACCAGACGAATCATATAAGCCGAGAACCAATCGCGGATTCTAAATCGGTATGGAATCAGTTTAAAATCGCAACAGGCAAAATGAAAGCCAAGTAGCCATCGCATAGCCTCAATCCGAAAGTAAACCTAGGTCTTGCCCTAAACCCAGCACACTGGTCGCTAACGTCTCAAGGCATGAATCGAGATCCTAAAGGCATGTCTCTTCGTCTATATCTAAACGCTCACTCGATTTACTTAACATCCTAAAACGAGCAAACGAACAAGGCGATACACTAAGGGAAAAAGGAATGCGAGACGACAACTCGCGGACCTCCCTCAATATCAACTCATATTTTTCCCGCTACATTCATACGAATAAAAACACGCTCTTAAAAACGCAAACTGATTTTTAAAAAAGCCGCAAAAGCGGCAGGGACTCAGAGCCGCACACGGCCAGTCCGAAAACTATAACGGCCACGCTCGGCCAGACCAAACGTCCTACGAGGCTAGTCTCAAGGCCGGCAAAGGTCTAGATGCCATCGACATCAATATGCTCGATAATTCGTTCACGACATATAACTAGACTGTAAAGGTCTTGCTAGGAAATAGGTCATACGAACCTTAACTCTGAAACGAACTACGAAAGGCTTTACCCCCTCAAAATGGTATGTAGGCAGCCTTCACTAGGCGCAGCCCTAATCTTAAACGCTTTCTGCTCTCTGGAGAGTGGAAAGATCAGTTTCAGTGGACCTTTCCAACCATTAATTCCGCCTAACTTAACTAAAACTGGCTAGCCACTCGCAAGAACCTTACGCTAAAAGGCTCAAGATTCTAGCGAGCTGGGGGGCTAACTGTTGGTGTCAAAATCGGTCACAACGGAATCAATGGCAAAAAGTCTCCGCAAAAATATAAAAAAATCCGTTTTATAAAACTCGAAGAATCGTTTTATAAAACTCAAAGAATCGTTTAATAAAACTCGAGAATCGTTTTATAAAACTCGAGAATCGTTTTATAAAACTCGAATAATCGTTTTATAAAACTCAAAGAATCTTTTTATACAACTCGAGAATCGTTTTATAAAACTCGAAGCATCGTTTTATAAAATTAGAAGAATCATTTTATAAAACTCGAGGATCGTTTTATAAAACTCGAGGATCGTTTTATAAAACTCGAGGATCGTTTTATAAAACTCGAAGAATCGTTTTATTAAACTCGAGATTCGTTTTATAAAACTCGAAGAATCGTTTTATAAAACTTGAAGAATCGTTAGAGGTTTGGAGGGTTTATAAAACTCGAATAAAACACAAGCTTTATTAAGGGTTTGGAGGATATCTTACAACCTAGGAACCTGAACTTGTTCCTTGAACCTCCAAGGCACACAGCTCACTTGAACTTGACAGATTTGGTGTTTGGGTTCTCTACCCAACTCAATTTTCTTGTGTGTGCTTTCCCTTTGAAGCTCTCATTCTTAAGACCTCTTATTTTTTTCCTGTTTACGAGACGCCACCTTCTGGAAGATAGTGAGAGACTCCATCTTGAAAAGAACATCAGAATTGCTTGTACAGATTTTGTTTGGAGTTTTGCTTCCCAAACAAATCCAAAACTTTCTTTCTTCAAGAGATCTCTTCATGCTGAGAAGGAGGAAGGATGATAGATCTTGGGAAGTCTATGTACACGCCATGGTTGCATTCTTCTTGAAAGCTTTCTTCTTGGACAGTGAAAGAGAATAATTTGGATAAAGCTGTTTTGGAGTTTTGCTTGCCAAACAGCCCCAAAACATTTTGCTTCCAAGAGATCTCTTCATGATGGACAGGAGGCACGAGGATAGACACTGGAGAGTCTCTGTACACCCCATTGTTGCAGTCTTCTTCCTCTTGAAGAGACTGAATAGCCAACTAGACAGAAACTTCTCCAATTGTTTGAAACAGCAATGAGGGTGAGCTTGTGCTTGATTTGCGGAAGCTTTGAGTTTCAGGAGCGTGGGAGCTCTGATACACGGTGAGAATAGACAGATTAGGGTGTGTGAGTGGCGTTTAGAACAGAGTGTGGTCGAAATTAAAGAGAAAGAATGAAGATAGTATGTGAGAATCAAAGAGACTGCAATGGAGAATAAGAGAGATTTAGGAGGAGTATAAGAGATTTCTGTGATAGATTTTGTGTAACAAGAGAATAGAGAGAATAATGAGACCAGAGAATGGTGAAGAAGAAAGGGGAACTTTCCACTTCCAGCTTAATTTGTTTTGATTACAAGAGAGGCTAATATATAGCCTAACGACTCAACAAACTAGCTAATAAATAATTACTTGTGTAGGGAATGGATAAACAATAATATTGTGGGGAAATCAGAAGGGGCATGCTGGCTGGGACAGGCTGGGCACGTCCAGAATTGTGAGAAAGTGACTGGAGGAAGAGGCACACACAGCTTGGTGTGATAGTGATAGGTCAGTCCTTCTTCTTATGCAACACATGTGATCTTTTTTGCTTCAATTCAAACCAGATAATTTCCCTTGATATATCCACGTGTAGAGTAGGATTTCTGGTGCTTGGAAACAGTCACAAGGTAAGCTTCAACTCATTTCCTTGCCTTGAAAATCATGCTAGGTCACAGCCTTCACATTTCCTTGTAAGTCAATTTTTCACTATCCAAATTTTATCTTCAACCAGATTGCTTCTTCTTCTTCTCTTCTTTATTTATCTTTATCAATACTTGGATCATGAACCAGATTTTTCTTCTGTTCATTCCCTTCATCATTTCACCATTCTGCACTTGTGATTCAGACTCTTCTTCTCCCCCCTCATGATCAAGAGGGGTTGTTCTTCCAGCTTTTCTACTTTGATCAGAAGGAGGAGTACTCCTTCTTATCCCTTTATCTTGGGATATGTCTACCCCAAGCTTCTCCAATAAGATCCTCAGATTTTCTGCCATATTCTCTGATTCTTTAGGCATGTCTTCTAGGTCTTCCTATTTCTTCTCCTCATTATACCCCTTTGTTTCCATGAACTTCACATCCCTGGATACCAACACTCTCCTTGTTTCTGGATCATAACACTTGTACCCCTTTTGTGTCACTGAGTAACCAATGAACATAGCTTTGGTACTCTTTGCATCCAGCTTGTTTCTTTGCTCTCCGAGAACCAAGACATAGCATAGGCATCCAAAGACTCTGAGATGATCTATGTATGGCTTGGTTTTGTTCAACACTTCATAAGGAGACAGATGCTTCAAAATTTTGGTTGGAATCCGTCTAATAAGATAGCATGCTGTCTGAACTGCATCACTCCAAAACCGTCTATGAACATTAGCATGATACATCATGGACCTAGCCACCTCCATCAAATGCCTATTCTTCCTCTTAGCTACCCCATTCTGCTGTGGTGTATATGGAAAAGTAGTCTGATGCACTATCCCATGCTTGGCCAAGTAATTCTTGAAGGATGGACTGGTGTATTCCCCTCCATTATCAGACCTTAGTAAAATGTTTGAGGATTAAGCATTAGTATTGAGGAATGTATGAGAGATTGAGTGTTTATGTGTAAATGTGTAAAGAAACCATGGTGAATTTAGAGAGAAGAATACTGAAGATTCGTATGTATTAATGTGTGTAGAGAGATTACAATCAGATTTATCAGTTTAAGTAGACAAGACAAAGAAGATAAGGTTTAGACTAAGCATGTGTAGTCAAAGGAAGAGGAGCCTAAGATTCAAATTCATCCAATGAGAGAGGTCACACGCTTGATGCTAATGGTATCTTGACTAGATACCATTCACCTTTCCAGCTTGCTTTACTTTATAGCTTGCACCAGCTGAAACCTTATCCACCCTTTCTTATCCTCCAACGGATACAAGAAAGCTGAACCAAACCTTCCTTCTCATTGAGTGTCTTCCACCTTAATTAATCTTTGTGATCATTTACCACAGTAACAACTTCGTTACCACAGTAACAAATTTGTTACTGTCATGGTAAATTCTCACCAATATTAATCCGAGATCCTCACCTCTTGACTTACTCCTAACACAACCATGCTCACTCCTCAACTCTCTCCTTGGTACATAAGTTACTCAATGCCATAATCTGATCATCTCTCTTTAATACTCATATCTTCTTTATTAATCTTCACACTCCCCCTCAAGCTTGACCATGTGGAACAAGTCAAGCTTGGAAGGACCATGAGCTCTCCCTCATTAAAACCTCACCAAAGAAAACCCATTTGGGACAAAACCTTGATGAGTAAAAGAGTAGAGACCCCATGATCAGGAGAGTACATAGATTATCCCTTAGGCATGAGATCAATGAACCTGATGTGTATGGACTCCATTGCCTTCTGCCTTGCTGCCTTTGTGAACACATCGGCCAGTTGATCTTCACTCCGAGTGTAACATGGTAGGATCACTCCCAATAGAATCATTTGCCACACCTTGTGGCAATGTACTTCGATATGCTTGGTCCTTTCATGGAAAAATGAGTTGGTAGCAATGTGTATGGCTGCTTGGTTGTCACAATGCATAGTCATAGGTGCTTCTTGCTCTATCTCCAAGTGCTTCAATATCCCTTTGATCCATACCAACTCGTTGGTCAGATTCAACATGGCCCTATATTCAGCTTCAGCACTTGAGCATGACACCACCTTCTGCTTCTTGCTCTTCCATGTAACCAAGTTCCCACCAATAAATGTACAATAGCCGGTTGTTGACCTTCTATCAGCTCTATCACCAGCCCAATCAGCATCACAATAACCCACAACTTTTGTACTTCCATTCCAACCCATCCATACTCCTTGAGCAGCAGTCCCATTCAAGTACATTAGGATTCTTTCTACCATTCTCCAATGATGCTCCTTAGGGACTTGCATATGTTGACTAACCTGATTCACAGCAAAACAAACATCATGTCTAGTAATTGTAAGATAGATTAACTTACCCACCAGCTTTCTATAAAGCTTTGGATCATGGAATGGTTTACTGTCTTCTATCTCCCCCTCACGTGGGACTTTATACCCATCCTCAATGGGCATTTTAGCAACCTTGCCTTCCAAAGCACCTGCATCTTTCAACAGTTCAAGTTTATATTTCCTTTGAGAAATGAATAAACCTTCCTTGGATCTACACAACTCAATTCCAAGGAAGTACTTCATTTCTCCTAAATCTTTTATCTCAAAAATAGATTTAAGATATGCCTTAGTTTCCTGTATACCTTCCTTGTCACTCCAGGTTATGATAATGTCATCAACATACACCAAGAGGACAATGATACCTTTGGTTGTGGTGAGAGTGAATTGAGTATGGTCAAGCTCAGACTTCCTAAAGCCTCGTCCATTCAGAGTGGTGCTCAGCTTGTTGTACCATGCTCTAGGAGATTGCTTCAGCCCATAAATAACCTTCCTAAGTCTCAACACATTTCGTGGTTTAACAAGACTCTTAAGGCCTGGAGGAGGGTGCATGTAGACCTCATCTTCTAACTCTCCTTGTAGAAAGGCATTCTTGACATCCATTTGCCACAAATCCCAACCAAGATTGACTGCTACTGATAGCACAATCCGGATTGTTCGGAGTTTAGCAACAGGAGCAAAGGTGTTAAGATAGTCCTCACCATAAGTCTGAGTGTATCCTCTAGCCACCAGTCTTGTCTTCTTCCTTTCTATCTTCCCATTTGGTAGATATTTGATGGTAAAGCTCCATCAGCTTGTCACTCCTCTCTTCCCTTTTGGAAGCTCACTCTCGTACCATGTGTTGTTCTTTATCATAGCATCAGCCTCAGCTCCTACAGCTTCTCTCCATTCCTTGTCTTTCATTGCTTCTTCATAGGATCTTGGTATGTCATTCTCATCCAGGCTTGTCATGAAAGCACAATGTTCCTCTGGAAACTCAGAAAATGAGCACACAACTTGGGTGGGATGAGCCACAGCTTGAGCGTTGTAGTATACCCTTGTGTTTACCCAATTAGATGGGTCCTTTCTTAGGCGTGTACTCCTTCTCAATGGAACCTGAGGATCTGGTTTTGGTTCTTCTATCCATACTC
The DNA here is from genome assembly GCA_932364175.1 of Eruca vesicaria subsp. sativa. Classification (NCBI taxonomy): domain Eukaryota; kingdom Viridiplantae; phylum Streptophyta; class Magnoliopsida; order Brassicales; family Brassicaceae; genus Eruca; species Eruca vesicaria. The sequence goes on from CAKOAT010164822.1 coordinate 14,025, forward strand.
CTTCATTTTGATTGTTGCTTTGATCATGACTTCCTGAGTTTTGATCTCCTTGACCTCCAGCTTCAGGTCCATGACTTCCTGAACTTTGATCTTCTTGACCTCCAGCTTCAGGTTCATTTCCCCCCTCATGCTCAATGTGGGTTGGTTCTTCAGCTTCATTGTTGCTTTGAACCGGATGTCTTCTCTGGTCTAGAGACATATTAATCCCAAGTCCTTCCAATATCAACCTCAGGCTTGTAGCCTTTTCAGATGGTTAAGATAAACCCTCTAAGTCTTCCCACTTCATTCCCTCATAATAGCCTTTGTCTTCCATGAACTTGACGTCTCTAGACACAAGAACTCTTCTTGTCACTGGATCAAAGCACTTATATCCCTTTTGTGTAGCCGAGTACCCAATTAATATGGCTCTTGTTCTTTTTGCTTCTAGTTTATTACTCATTTCTCCTAGAATCAGCACAAAGCTTAAGCACCCAAACACTCTCAAGTGATCCAACACTGGTCTGCTTCGGTTCAGCACTTCAAATGGAGACTGATCTTCTAGGACTTTGGTAGGAGTTCTGTTGATAAGATAGCATGCTGTATTCACAGCATCACTCCAAAACCTCTTTGGAACACTTGTTTGAAACATCATTGATCTTGCAACCTCCATTAAGTGCCGGTTCTTCCTCTCAGCAACACCATTCTGTTGGGGAGTATTCCGGTTCAACCTCCAACTCGTTTGATGTAGAATTCCATGCTGAGCTAAGTGTTCCTTGAATGCATGACCAGTGTATTCTCCACCATTATCTGACCTGAAAATCTTAATCTTGGCATTGTAATGGTTAGATACATAAGTCTGGAAATTTTTAAATGCATCAAGAACACAATCCTTAGTTTTAGTTAGTGTTAACCAGGTGTATTTTGATTTTTCATCTATGAATGTAACAAAATACTTATAATTTTCTCTAGATAAACAAGGAGCAGTTCATACATCAGAATGGATTAGATCAAAACAATGCTCATAGATAGTAGTAGATTTCTGAAATACATTCTTGCAATGTTTACCCAAAATACATGCTTCACACTCATTTTTTTTAAACATGACACCTGGTAACATTAAGCCCAAGGCTCTAGCATGTGGATGTCCTAATCTAGCATGCCATAGAACATCCTTATTCAGCATAGAAACATAATTAAAAGAACAACTTAAACTAGAATCAGGAATAACATTTTCAAGCACATAAAGATCTCATCTTGTAGCTCATTGACCAAACACTTTCCTGCTTTCAATATCCTGAAACTTCACATCATTAGGACTAAAAATAACATTGCATTGAAGGTCAGTGGTACATCTTTTAACTGATAATAGATTAGAAGTAAACTCAGGCATGTAAAATGCTTTAGATTCTTTACTAAAAAGTTTTAGATTTCAAATTCCTTTAATAGGAACCTTATGACCATTAGTAATTAAAACGTGTCCATGAGCAGGTTGAATATCAGTTATAAGATGGTTATCACTAATCATATGATGTGAAGCACCAGAGTCAATGATCAATGGCTTTGTCATGTTCAATGCATTGTAGGTTCTAGGAGTTTCATTCTTAAGTTTCAACTTATCTAGCAACCTATCAAGCTCGCTTATCTCATGAACACTACCCAGCAACCTATCATTCATTTTAGCCATTTCAAAAGCAGTAGAAGTGTAGCCAAGAGTATTTCCAAGTGTACCAGACTCCCTAAGAGCTATTATGAGGGCCTCAATGTCTGATTTCTTGATCACATCATGATCTATGCTCTTCCCGGCCGTGTGAGATGCTAAGGCACGACCTTCGATTTCACCCACCTTGGCAGATGAGCTAGCTCCAGATGGTCCAGCTTCACTTGCCTCAGCAGAAAGGTTGGCCCTTCATCTCTCTCCTTTTTGAACTTAGGCGGCTTATAAAGGTTTTATAAACCTTTGGGAATTCCCTGATTGTTTGTGTGAAGAGAAACCCGAAATGGGGAAATGAGTACTTGTTTAGGCGATTTAGGTGAGAGAGAGATAATATAGATTTGCGTGAGATACTAAGAGATTTAGAGACTCTAGAGATTTGGGGCAAAGTCAGAGATTAGAGAGACTACGAGAATATGAAGAAGAAAGGGGAAAAACCCCATTCAGCTTAAGGCACAAAATCGCCAACTACAATGCCTTATATAGGCTTTTACAATCTGAAACTCATAAACCCTTAATCTGAGGGCTAAAATAATAACTTGAGAAATGAATGGCTTGGATGTAGTCTTGGAATGGTCTTGGAAATGAGGCACGTGATTGGTTCATTCAAATCTGGTCAAGGAAGGCTGGAGCCTGATTGACTAAGGAGAGGCTCCCATGAACCAAACAACATAAGTGTCTAGGTTCATGTTCTTGTGTGCAATGCTGTACAGTTAAAAGCTTGCTTTAACTTTACAGCTTGTCCCTTATCTCTTTAGATGCTCTCAGCATATTCCTTTAGCACACTCAGCTCCCAACAGCTCTATTACATCACCCTAAACTCGCACACACACACATGAACTTCTTCTTGCCGGTTTGGTTCCATTTACTTGTGTCACAAGTTCACTTTGTTCCTTGTGACCCAAGCTATCTCAATAGTGATTACTATTCTTAATAGTGATCCCCAACCCTATTAATGCACAATGCTCAAATGGTTCTTCTAGAGTGGAGTTTATGCAACTTAAGGCAATATTGGTCTTGTACGGCTCCGTACGGTGTGAGTACATTCGTTCGTACCGAATCCGTACAAGCCCTAACCCTAATTCTTGCACACTACTCCAACTCTTCCCAAATGGTGTCTAAGTCACTCCTTGACTTGACCCTAACCTTGCACCAGCTTTAGATCACTCCTTGATCATCTTAGATACTCCTAAAGTACACTATTGCTTTCTCGGAGCTCTAACCCTAATCTTGCACTTGACCATCTCTCTCTCTCAATACCATTTCTCTTCTTCAAGTTAACACTCCCCCTCAAGCTTGACTCTAGTAATCCTAAGTCAAGCTTGGAACCTTGAAGAACTCCCTCATTAAAAACCTTATGAGAGTAAACCCTCCTTATGGATAAAACCCTCATAAGGAAAAGAGTAGAGCCTTACAAGGCCTAGGGATTGGCCAGTGGGTCTTTGTGTTCTCATTAGTGTGATGGACACACAAAGACCCTGGATCATGGCCCTCAAGGTGATGCAAGAGTAATCTGAACTTCCTTGCACATCACAACACTTCTCCACACTCCTCAATACTAATACAACCGTAGGAAAGAACTCTGGATAGATCAGGGATAATCCAAGGCAGAAATGAGGTAGAAGACTCGAGTTACTCCAAGGCAGTGAGGTGATTGGTGACACAAAGGTTATGGGAACTCTTTTGATACTCCTAGGCTCTTGATCTAGATATAACACACTGGAACAAGGACCTTGAACACTGGATGCAACACAGCAGCAAGCTCTCTACTCGGCAGAATAGACAACAAAAGAAAGAACAAGCTTTTGACTGAAAAGATGATGCTCTTGTTACTCAGTTTCGTGCACAATATATAGGAGAGAAGGCTGTACATGCACAGCATCTCGAAAAATACAAGAGGAACAAAAACATAGGCTCCTCTTGAAAACTGGTGCGACCTGGGTAAGCTTCAAATTAATGTTCTGGAAGCCAATGCATGTTCCAGAAAGGAAATGGGTCACAGCAAGAACTAATGGGCTTATTGGAGAGCTTATTGGCCTGATCCATGAAGTATTGGACCGAGGGAAGGCTATGGGCCTTGATGATGCCTTTATAGAGAAAGGAATGACTATGGACCAACATGGACGTCTCGTATGCAACCTGATTGACCAGGAAGTGGAGGTAAGGAATCTGGAAGGGCAGGAAATGAGATGGATGATCTGGTATGATAGAGAAATGGACCAGTCAAACCGACATGGGCAAGAAATGAGTTGAAAATGGAAGATGAAGAACCATAGCTGGAAATGGAACATGAGGAGGATATTTCTCATCCAAATAAGCATAAGGAGCAACTTGGTCGGACTTGGAACAAGATGGATCGAGCCCAAGAAAGAGTTGTTCGAAAAAGGCCTTTATCGGCCCAAAAAGTGGAAAGACAAGCCAGCCTTGACTATGATTGGCCCAAGAAGATTAGGCACGTCCAAGATGGTTTATTTTCTGATTTTATTAAGTTTAAACCAATTAGGAAAAAGATTTGGTTCTTATAAACCAACTAAAATTAGGATTTGGTTTTCATAAACCGATTTGGTTTTGGTTTTGGTTTAGGGTTTTCTTTAGCTTTGGATTTCGTTTTTGCTTTCTTATTTATATTGCACACAAGCCTCCATGTATCATTAACCATTATTCAATAAATTTAAGCTTTGGCTCAAACAAATCGTCTCTTTGGAGACTTTCTTATCATTGTTCTTAGTGAACAGCTTTTTCACTAGAGAAAGAGAGGAATCTCTTGTGAATCATCCTAGACATCAAGCAGGACGCCCCTGTGTCTCAGGAGTAGCTAAACATCTTTAAATCATCCCATAGCTCTAAGGAGAAGACCATCTCCATCACCTTTCGTCCCCCCCACGCCCCTTCAAGTGATCCTGGGAGAGACAGCCTATCCAAGGCCGTACCAAGTGGTATCAGGGCCACTTGAAGGTTTAGGGTTCGATTTTCTTAACCTATGTCACGACTTCCATAATATATCCAGAAATCTTCTATGTATTCTTATAGAAAACTTGAAGCGAAGGCTAAACAACCAGCAACAAGCAAGCTGTTGCAAGAAAGAAGAAAAGAGATCCAAATTACACCCTTCTATGGAGAGTTTGATCCAGATACATATCTTGAATGGGAAAAAAATATGGATTTCGTTTTTCACTGCCATAGGTACACAGCAGAGAAGCAAGTGCAGATAGCAACTACTGGATTATATGGTAATGCACTTGAATGGTGGTATCAGACAACTAACACTAGGAGAAAATATGGAGAGCAACAAATTTCTTCTTGNTGGGAAAAAAATATGGATTTCGTTTTTCACTGCCATAGGTACACAGCAGAGAAGCAAGTGCAGATAGCAACTACTGGATTATATGGTAATGCACTTGAATGGTGGTATCAGACAACTAACACTAGGAGAAAATATGGAGAGCAACAAATTTCTTCTTGGTATGAGATGAGGTCTATCATGAAGAAAAGGTTTGTAGCCAAAAGGTATGGGCAAGCTGATTTGGAAAGGATGCAAAGGCAAGCTAGGGAAGCTAAAGGGCGTGTTAGGACACCAAGAGATGAGCCAACTACCTACTATGGTCGTGAGGCACAAAGAAAGTTGCAGCTACATGAAGCATATCTTGATGAATTGCAAAGCCCACAGTTCAAGGAACACCTCAAGAACATGATAGATCAATCACTCACTGCTGTGATAAAGAAACCACAGCAGAGGTCAGTCACACGTCCAGCAGCAAGAGATGATGAGCTATGCTGTTACCAGACGGAACCAGCAGAGATGAAAGAAGAAACTGCAGCAAAACAGGGTGAGAGAGAACAAGAGTTTGAATCAGAACCAACTAGTCTTTTTCAAGGAGATTACTTGGCCAACCATCAGAAACAAGAGGATATCTCATCAGTTATGTGTGATCACGTGCCTGATGAAAACCAAGCTGAAGAAGGAGTGCTTGATGGATCACCTAAAGCTCATGAATTGGCACTTACAACTATGGTTGAAGAAAGTGATATCATTGAATATGTTTCTTATGATCTACTAACCAATCCTTTTGTATGGATTCAGACCAGCATAGTTGAAAATCTGAGGTTTGTTAAGGGGCTGCAAGACCATGTTTTTGAACCAGGGGGGAGTTTTTGTATGCATAAAAGCATCACAACCAATCTGATCCAAAAAGCAGCAACCTTGAAGATTGACTTGGAAGGGTTCTTTCGTGGACAGGAAGAACTAATGCTAGTTTCTGTTAATTCTAAGCTGAGATCACGTGCCAAGAAGTCTAGAATCAAGGCTTGTGTTTGGTATCAGTGGAGAGAAGCTCAGTCAGAACCCATTGGTATTGTTTTTATTAATCTGAGTATGTAGAAGATAAAAGAAGAGATTATGAGACTAAAGGAAGAGTTTGAGAGAGATTTGGACTTAGAAATGAGAGAGATTGAGTAAAGAAAGAATAGTTGTGTAGAGAGTAAAATTTCAAGAGTCTTAGCATTTCATTAAGCTGAGTCTTACAATATATATACAAGAGAGAACAAGGGTTTTCTAGCTATAGTAATGTTGAATACTCGTGTGAAGTCAACAAGGAAGAGGCACCTCTTTTTGAATGCATGGACCAGAGTGAATACACACTTGGAGCATAAGGCATCTTTGGACTAGATGCCTTTGCCTTTCCAGCTGTAAAGTCACTCCCTCCTTATCTCTAAACGGTCATCTTCCTTAGTCAAAGCCTCTACTCTATCCAGCAGTATCCGGACCACTCTTTTCCTTGCTACACAAGTTTCATGATCCAACTTCAACATTAATCTTAAGTGTACGGACCAATGTTTGTCCGTACACACCACACAAGCACAACATCACTTTACCTTATGATCAACTCCCTTCTCCTATCTCATATATTAAGACCACTTAACTCAACACTCCCCCTCAAGCTAGACCATGTGAAACAAGTCTAACTTGGCATGCCATGGGAACCTTCCTCATTAAAAACCTCACTAGAGAAAACCCTTTTTGGGATAAAACCCTAATGAGGAAAAGAGTAAAGGCCCCATGGCTAGGGGATTAGCTGGGTACAGTAAGATCCATGAGTCCCAACCTGGTATGGATGGACTCCAAGGTCTTTTGCCTTGCTGCCTTAGTGAAGACATCATCCAACTGATCTTCACTTCTTGTGTAACATGGTAGAACTACTCCGAGTACAATCATCTGCCTCACCTTATGGCAATCAACCTCTATGTGCTTCGTCCTCTCATGGAACACTGAGTTGGAAGCAATGTGTATAGCTGCTTGTTTATCACAATGCATAGTCATTGGTGTGTCTTGCTCGATCTCCATGTGCTTCACTATCCCTTTGATCCATACCAACTCATTTGTAAGCTTAAGCATAGCTCTGTATTCAGCTTCAGCACTTGAAGATGAGACCACCTTTTGCTTCTTGCTCTTCCATGTCACAAGGTTGCCTCCTATAAACGTGCAATAACCAGTAGTTGATCTTCTATCAGCTCTATCACCAGCTCAATCAGCATCAAAATTATTGAAATGTGTGAGTTATGGAGATGTATATTTGAGAAGTTAGAGGTCCAAAGGTGTAGAGTGTCAGAAATAAAGACACTAGGTGGAAAGGAGGCTTTGGGCTGTGACTAGTAAAGGATAAGGCTCTTCCTTCTCTACAGTGACAAGAGAGGATAAGGTTCTTCCTTTTCAACAGTAGACAAGCTAAATACATTGTACCTAGACTACTCTCTCTCTTCATATTGTAATCTCCAGATCTGAATGCAATGACACACATAATTTTCTCTTCTCATATTCTCTCTATTCTCCTAATCTCGGATCCTTACAAACAAATGCATCTCATTCTCTCTTAATATTTTGGTTCACACTCAACAAACACTAAACTGTTTATGGTATCAGAGCCAGGTTCAACAAAGGAGTGAGTGTGTTTTTGGCGAATCTGGGTTCATTTTTCTCTTTTCCGTGGTGTTCTTAGTGTTCTTGATGAAGACTGAAGGTCTGATCATAGAGGAGAAGCACAGATCGTGTAGCCTGGTTATTCTTGAAGGGAACAACTATGTGTTGTGGTCTAGATCTGCGAAGACAGATCTGGAAAGCCAAGGACTTTGGCATAGTCATGTAAAGGTGGAGTCTTTAAAGGAAACTGCCACGAAGAAAGGTCAGGCGACAAGTCTAAGAGATGAAGACAAGTGGATTCAAGAGGAGTTGAGAGCACTTGAGATCATCGGTAGGTTCCTCTCAAGTTCAATTCTTGAAGCTTATAGTCATTATGAGAATGCTAAGGAGCTATGGGATAGACTTGAAGATAGGTATGGGAACAAATCTAAGTTGCTTAGTGCTGTTGAGATTGAGAATGATAGTGTAGACCTGAAACAAGGAAAAGATAAGTTCAATCAGGTTATAGGGAAGTGTTGGAACTTGTGGGCTGAGATCAAAAGGTTGAGATCAAGCTGTGTAGTTCTAGAAGTGGTACAGGAAATAATCGATCAAGATAAGGTGTTCATGTTGCTGTTGAGTTGGAATCTAAAGCTGTGGAGACTGTATGTGACAAATAGAGCCAAAAGGAATCACTGGAAGAGAAGTGGTCATCGTGTGAGGTTAAGCAAGAGTCTAGGCATGAGACGGGTTAAGAAGGGAGCAAGGCAAGTGGTTAAAGAAAGCTGTTCTTATTCAGCTTACATAAATGACTCTAGGGAAGGTCAAACGAGTTCAAGAGTGCCAGAGATAGCAAGAGCGGATGGTCCTGCTACCAAGAAAGATTGGGATGAGTTTGTCAAGCATGTGTATGCTTTGGCTACGACCCAGAGACTAGGAGCTCCTGCCAAAGCATCCACATCTAACAAACCCATTATTATTGATTCCGGAGCAACTCATCACATGATAAGTGATAGGAGTCTGATGAGTGAGAATAGAACTCACAAAGGGAAGGTCAAGGTGGCAAATGGTGATCAGATTCCAATAGAAGGGATAGGCAATCTAAAGCTGTTTGACAAGGACTCAACATCCTTCTACATACCCCAGTTCACATCCAATCTGATCTCTGTGAAGAAAGCAACCGTGGATCTCAATTGCCAAGTGGTATTCAGACCAAATGAAGTGGAGTTTCAAGATCTTGAGTCTGGACAAGTCATAGGCCGTGGAGACAACCAGAATGAGCTCTACTACCTCCAAATGGCTAAGCTCCCTAAATCCTTTAATTCTATGTGTTTAAGTAGTACTACTGATAGTATTGATAGTATTACTTGGCATGCTAGATTGGGACATCCTCATACTCGTGCAATTGAATTGATTTTACCCACTTTATCTTTCAATCATTTGGAGTGTGAAGTATGCATCTTAGGGAAGCATTGTAGAACTGTTTTCACAACATCAAAGACTATATATGAGAATTGCTTTGATCTTGTTCACTCTGATGTGTGGACCTCTCCATGTGTGTCCAGGGATAATCAGAAGTATTTTGTGACCTTCATTGATGAGAAATCTAAGTACACATGGATCACTTTGCTTCCATCTAAGGATCGAGTTTTAGATGCCTTTATAAACTTCCAAGCATATGTTACTAATCATTACAACGCTACTGTGAAGGTACTAAGGTCTGATAATGGAGGGGAATACACCAGTCTTGCCTTCAAGAATCACTTGGCCAAGCATGGGATAGTGCATCAAACTACTTGTCCCTATACACCACAGCAGAATGGGGTAGCTGAGAGGAAGAATAGGCATTTGATGGAGGTGGCTAGGTCCATGATGTATCATGCTAATGTTCCTAGGCNTAGTGCATCAAACTACTTGTCCCTATACACCACAGCAGAATGGGGTAGCTGAGAGGAAGAATAGGCATTTGATGGAGGTGGCTAGGTCCATGATGTATCATGCTAATGTTCCTAGGCGTTTTTGGAGTGATGCAGTTCAGACAGCCTGCTATCTTATCAACCGGATTCCAACCAGAATTTTGAAGGATCTGTCTCCTTACGAAGTGCTGAACAAAACCAAGCCATACATAGATCATCTCAGAGTCTTTGGATGCCTATGCTATGTCTTGGTTCCTGGAGAGCAGAGAAACAAGCTGGATGCAAAGAGTACTAAAGCTATGTTCATTGGTTACTCAGTGACTCAAAAGGGGTACAAGTGTTATGATCCAGCCACAAGAAGAGTGTTTGTATCCAGGGATGTGAAGTTCATGGAAACAAAGGGTTATTATGAGGAGAAGAAATGGGAAGACCTAGAAGACATGCCTAAAGAACCAGAGAATATGGCAGCAAATCTGGAGATGTTATTGGAGAAGCTTGGAGTAGACATATCCCAAGATAAAGGGATTAGAAGGAGCACACCTCCGGCTGATCAAACTAGAGAAGCTGGAAGAACAACCCCTCTTGATCATGAGGGGGGAGAAGAGTCTGAATCAGAAGTGCAGAGGCACCAAGAGGATTCAGGTCATCACGATCAAGAGGTTACACTTGGGACTGAGAATGCGAATCAGGATCAGTCTAGTGGAAATGAGCAGGAAGAGGAGGTAGATGAAACACCTCCAGAGGTCCAAGAAGAGGTTCAGCATTTGCGGAGAAGCTCAAGGGTGAGGAAGGATCCTTCCAACTGGTAAACACGAGAGTGTACTACAATGCCCAGGCTGTGGAGCATCCTTCTCAAGCCGTGTGTCCCTTTTGCAGAGTATCCTGAAGAGCACATGGTGTGTATGAGTAGCTTGGATGGAAATGAGATACCAAGATCCTATGAAGAAGCTGTGCAAGATAAAGAGTGGAGAGAATCAGTGGGTAATGAAAGGGATGCAATGATCAGAAATGAGACATGGTATGAGAGTGAGCTGCCTAAGGGAAAGAAAGCAGTGACTAGCAGATGGATCTACACTATCAAGTACAATGCAGATGGGACTGTTGATAGAAAGAAGACCAGGTTGGTAGCAAGAGGGTATACTCAAACTTATGGAGAAGATTACATCGACACCTTTGCTCCTGTTGCCAAGTTGCATACAATCCGGATTGTTCTATCTAATGGAACCAACCTGGAGTGGGATCTTTGGCAGATGGATGTAAAGAATTCCTTCTTGCAAGGAGAGCTTGAGGATGAAGTGTATATGCATCCACCTCCTGGTCTTGGCATCTTGTGAAACCGGGGAATGTTCTAAGACTAAAGAAAGCTATATATGGGTTGAAACAGTCACCAAGAGCTTGGTACAGCAAACTGAGTACCACTCTCAATGGAAGAGGTTTCAAGAAGTCTGAATTGGATCATACTCTCTTCACTCTGGTTACACCAGTAGGGATCATTGTGATATTGGTATATGTGGATGATTTGATAATCACAGTAAGTGATAAGGCAGGGATTAAAGCCACTAAAGAGTTCCTCAAGTCTGTGTTTGATATCAAAGGGAGTATACTAGGGATATGCTGAAAGAATCTGGCGTTCTTGGAGGAAAGATAGCTAAAACTCCTCTTGAAGAAGGGTATAAGGTTCTACTCGAGGGGGAGACTGAAGAGAACCAGTTGTTTGAGGATGCCAAGCTATATAGGAAGATGGTTAGCAATTTACTCTACTTGACTATTGCAAGACCAGATATATGTTTTGCTGTGAATCAAGTGAGCCAGCATATGCAAGCTCCAAAGGTTTATCACTGGAGGATGGTTGATAGGATATTGAGGTATTTGAGTGGCACGCCTGGACAAGGAGTGTGGATGGGATGTAATGGCAGTACAGAAGTAGTTGGCTATTGTGATGCTGATTGGGCAGGAGTATAGTGGGCAGGAGATCAACTACTGGGTATTGTACCTTCATTGGAGGGAACCTGGTTAGTTGGAAGAGCAAGAAACAGAAGGTTATCTCTTGTTCAAGTGCCGAGGCTGAGTATAGAGCTATGTTGAAGCTGACAAATGAGTTGGTCTGGATCAAAGGCATCCTGAAGCATTTGGAGACTGAGCAAACTACTCCCATGACCATTCATTGTGACAATCAAGCAACTATCCACATTGCCTCCAATTTAGTGTTTCATGAGAGAACCAAGCACATTGAGGTGGATTGTGATAAGGTGAGGCAGATGATTATCTTAGGAGTTATTCTACCTTGTTATACAAGAAGTGAAGATCAGCTTGCAGATGTGTTCACTAAGGCTGCGAGATTAAAGACAATGGAGTCGATCCTTTCCAGGCTTGGACTCATTGATTTGACACCAACCAACTGATCCCCTCGCCATGGGGTCTCTACTCTTTTTCCTCATCATGGTTTTGTCCCAATGGGTTTTCTGTGGTAAGGTTTTAATGAGGGAGGTCTCATGGCATTCCAAGCTTGACTTGTTTAACATGGTCAAGCTTGAGGGGGATTATTGAAATGTGTGAGTTATAGAGATGTATATTTGAGAAGTTAGAGGTCCAAAGGTGTAGAGTGTCGGAAATAAAGACACTAGGTGGAAAGGAGGCTTTGGGCTGTGATTAGTAAAGGATAAGGCTCTTCCTTCTCTACAGTGACAAGAGAGGATAAGGTTCTTCATTTTCTACAGTAGACAAGCTAGATACATTGTACCTAGACTACTCTCTCTCTTTATATTGTAATCTCCAGATCTGAATGCAATAACACACATAATTTTCTCTTCTCATATTCTCTCTATTCTCCTAATCTCGGATCCTTACAAACAAACGCATCTCATTCTCTCTTAATATTTTGGTTCACACTCAACAAACACTTAAGTGTTTAACAATATCCTACCACTTTAGTGCTCTTGTTACACCCTAACCACACACCAAGTCCTGAAGTTCCATTCAAGTACATCAGCAGCCAGTTCACCATCTCCAAATGATGTTCCTTTGGCACTTGCATATGCTGACTAACCTGATTCACAGAAAAACATATATCAGGGTGTGTGATGGTTAAGTAAATTAACTTACCGACAAGCTTTCTATAAAGCTTTTGGATCTTCAAATGGTTTGCTATCCTCAATATCCCCCTCACGTGGGAGCTTGTATCCATCTTCTAATGGCATTTTTGCTGTCTTCCCTCCAAGCTTACATGCATCCTTCAAAAGATCAAGTGTATACTTTCTTTGGGACATGAATAATCCTTCCTTGGATCTACATATCTCAATTCCAAGGAAGTATTTCATTTCTCCCAAATCTTTAATCTCAAAAACAGTTTTAAGGAAATCATTAGTAGCTTAAATACCGTCTTTGTCACTTCCAGTTATGATGATATCATCAACATAAACTAGAAGAACAATGATACCTGAGGTTGTGGTAAGGGTGCAGAGTGTATGGTCGAGTTCAGACCTTCTAAATCCTCTTCCATTCAAGGTTGTGCTCAACCTTGTGTACCATGCTCTTGGGGACTGCTTCAACCCATATATAGCCTTCTTTAATCTCAACACATTACCCTTCTTCACCAAATGTTCAAGGCCTGGAGGTGGATGCATGTAAACCTCATCTTCAAGCTCTCCTTGCAAGAAAGCATTCTTGACATACATCTGCCACAGCCCCCACTCAAGGTTCACAGCCAATGATAAGACAATTCGGATGGTATGAAGTTTGGCTACTGGTGCAAAGGTATCCACATAATCTTCTCCATAAGTTTGTGTATATCCTCTTGCAACTAACCGAGTCTTCTTCCTCTCTATATTCCCATTAGGTAAGAATTTGATGGTGAAAATCCATCTACTTGTTACAGCTTTCTTACCCTTAGGAAGATTGCTCTCATACCAAGTCTCTTTCCTTATCATTACCTCGGCCTCATCATTTACAGATTTCCTCCATTCTTGATCTTGCATAGCCTCCTCATAGCTTCTAGCGATACCATTCTCATCTAGACTCGCGACAAACATGCAATGCTCTTTAGGGAATTCAGCAAAGGAGCAAACGGCTTGAGAAGGATGCTCCATTGCTTGAGCATTGTAATAGACTCTAGTGTTCACCCAATTAGAAGGTGGATCTTTTATCCTAGTGCCTTAGCACTGGTTCAGCATGACTCTCCTCTTGTTCTTGTTCCCCTTCTACTTGACCATTTACATCTTCATCAGCTTCATGAGATGCCACACCATGATCAGGAGACCCGGAACTTGGTTCTTCTTGTCCTTCTTGACCTTCCGGACTTACCACTTCTTGTTCACTACCTGCTGTCCCTTCTTGATTACCAGTTGATTCATTTCCCCCTTCATGATCAAGGTGGGGAGATTGATGAACAGATTGCTTCGGATCCTGGGTCATATTGATCCCTAGCCTCTCCATAATAATTCTGAGAGTTGCTGCCTTATCCGAGGCTAGATCCTTGAGTTCTTCTGGGTTCTTTTCTTCATAATATCCTCTATCTTCAAGGAACTTAACATCTCTGGAGAGTAATACTCGTCTTGCTTCAGGATCATAGCACTTGTATCCCTTCTGACATGTTGAGTACCCCACAAAGACAGCCTTGGTGCTCTTAGCTTCAAGTTTATTTCTCAACTCTCCTGGAACTAAAACATAGCATAAACATCCAAATACTCTCAAGTGTTCTAGAGATGGCTTGTGCTTGTTGAGAACTTCAAATGGCGCCTGATCATCAAGAACTCTTGTTGGGGTCCTGTTGATTAAGTAGCAAGCAGTGGCAACATCATCACTCCAAAACCTTTTGGGCACATTAGTCTGAAACATGAGTGATCGAGCAACCTCCATCAAATGCCTATTCTTCCTCTCAGAAACTCCATTTTGTTGTGGAGTATAGGGACAGCTTGTTTGATGAAGTATTCCATGTTGAGCTAGATGGTGTTTAAATGCATGGCTTGTATACTCTCCTCCATTATCAGACCAGAAAATCTTAATCTTGGCATGATAATGGTTAGTTACATATGCTTGAAAATTCCTAAATGGATTTAACACCCTATCTTTTGATGGAATTAAGGTTAACCAGGTGTATTTGGATTTTTCATCTATAAAAGTTACAAAATATTTGTGATTTTCTCTAGATAAACAAGGTGAAGTCCAAACATCAGAGTGAATCAAATCAAAACAGTTTTTATAAACAGTGATAGATTTCTTAAAAACAGTCTTACAATGCTTGCCTAAAATGCAAGCCTCACACTCATTATTTTTAAAAACAACATCTGGAACCATTAAGTTTAAAGCTCTAACATGAGGATGACCTAGTCTAGCATGCCACAAAGCATTTTTATTCAAACCAGAAGTAGAATTAAAACAACTAAAATCCGGAACAGAAGCTAAGACTTCAAGAACATAGAGATCTCCTCTAGTAGCTCCTTTTCCAATCAGCTTGCAACTCTTAATATCCTGAAATCTCACATCACTAGGGGTGAATATAACATTGCATTGCAAGTTCTTGCAATGGTGAACTTCTTAACCAAAAGTAAATTAGATGTGAAATCAGGCATATATAGAGCTTTAGATTCATGATTAAACAACTTCAGATTTCCTACTCCTCTAATAGGAATTTTATCACCATTAGCAATCATGACATTACCATTAGCAGGTTCTATGTTCTTTATCAAGTTAAAATCACTAATCATGTGGTGGGAAGCTCCAGAATCAATAACTAATGGCCTAGGCAAGGTTCTAGCAGTGTGACATAGTATACTAGAAGGAGTATATGTACCATTGGGTTCTTTCAAACATCTACCAGTCCTAAGCAGTTCACACGGTTCATCTAAGTTCCTAGCAAGTAAGGAGGCACTAAGAGAACAACCATAGGTGTTACCATTTTCCTTGAGCATCTTAATAAGATCCTCAATGTCAGACCTCCGGATGTACTCATTGTCATTGCCTTCACGGTTACTTGAACTGCCACCCTTGTAAGCCACCAAGGACTTCTCATCATTTGGTACACGAACTTCACTCTCAGCTGCCTTACTTGTTCCAGCACCATTAGACCCTTCAGAGAGATTGGCTTTAGCTTCTTTATCCTTCATGAACTTTGAGTGGTCACATGTTCCATTGAACCTCCTCTCCTCATGCTTCCAATAAGATGCCTTGTTAGCTTGATAACCTTCTCCTTGACCTTCTTGGATTGCCTGGTTTGCCAAAGATAGATCCCCTTTTCCTCCAAAGAGACCAATAGAGCCTTGCTCTTTTTGGATTTGCGCACACACATCCTCAAGAGATGGAAGTTTATCAGCTCTTAGAATGTGTTTGATGAGGCTGTTGTAAACCGGGTTGAGTGTGAGCAAGGTTGTTGATGGACCGCTTCACTTCGAACACACGACTGAGGTTGGAGACATTGCCATAGACCTTCTTCAACGTATCCCATAGATCCTTTGCTGTGGTACAATAGCTGTATGCCTCAAGGATTGGCTGCTCTGGAGAACCTTGTAAAACCAACAGTACCAGCAAATCTTCTGGTTCCCATTTGTCTTCACTTGTGACACCATCCTTGTCACCTTCTTGAGCAGTGAGCTTTGGAGCCTCTCCACTTGTGATGTGGTTCCACAAACCCTTGTTCCAACCGCAGTTTTTACCAAACGAGAGCACAAAAGATAGTTACCTCCCTTGAGGTTAACCGGAACCTTTATGTTCATGTGCATACCCATACAACCTTCCATTTAGTAGCTTGACTTGAAAAGCTTACTAAAGTTGAGATCTTGTTACCACACAAACACCCGCAGCTAAAGTATTCACTTCAGCTTCAAATCTTCAGAGAAAAGTTGATTCAAGACCACACGAAGTCTTGAAAGTAACAAAACCTTCAAACGAACCAACAAGAGAAGAAAAGAACCCACACGAGAATCTCTTCTCTCAAGAACACGAGCTCAGATTTCTTTCAAGCTGGCTCTGATACCATATTGTTTTTATTAATCTGAGTATGTAGAAGATAAAAGAAGAGATTATGAGACTAAAGGAAGAGTTTGAGAGAGATTTAGACTTAGAAATGAGAGAGATCGAGTAAAGAGAGAATAGTTGTGTAGAGAGTAAATGTTTCAAGAGTCTTAGCTTTTCATTAAACTGAGTCTTACAATATATATAGAAGAGAGAACAAGGGTTTTCTAGCTATAATAATGTTGAATACTCGTGTGAAGTCAACAAGGAAGAGGCGCCTCTTTTGAATGCATGGAGCGGAGTGAATACACGCTTGGAGCATAAGGCATCTTTGGACTAGATGCCTTTGCCTTTCCAGCTGTAAAGTCACTCCCTCCTTATCTCTAAACGATCATCTTCCTTAGCCAAAGCCTCTACTCTATCCAGCAGTATCCGGACCACTCTTTTCCTTGCTACACAAGTTTCATGATCCAACTTCAACATTAATCTTAAGTGTACGGACCAATGCTTGTCCATACACACCACACAAGCACAAAATCACTTCACCTTATGATCAACTCCCTTCTCCTATCTCATATATTAAGACCACTTAACGCAACAATTAGGCCTGAGCTTAACAAGGAGCAGAAATTGCTTGCTTTAAGTGTTGTTTGTAATGAGCATAGTTCAGAGGAGAACTTAGGACGTGTGAAGGGTTTTCATGGCTTTGTATTTGAGCCTGGAGGGGATATAGACGTGCACAAAGCATTTAACAACACCCTGGTCTAAAGAGAAACAAAGAAGCTGAGACTGGACAGTTTATTCATCCATGAGGAACTGGATTTGAGGACAAATCCTTTTAAAGGAAAAGGGAATGGTGCGACTTGGGTAAGCTTCAAATTAATGTTCTGGAAGCCAATGCACGTTCCAGAAAGGAAATGGGTCACATCAAGAACTAATGGGCTTATTGGAGAGCTTATTGGCCTGATCCATGAAGTATTGGACCGAGAGAAGGCTATGGGCCTTGATGATGCCTTTATAGAGAAAGGAATGACTATGGACCAACATGGACGTCTAGTATGCAACCTGATTGACCAGGAAGTGGAGGTAATGTTGGGGTCAAAATCGGTACGACGGAATCAATAGCCAAAACTCCCCACAGAAATGTAAACGTTTTATTAACAGATCGTTTATAAAACCCGAGAATCATTTTATAAAACCGGAAGATCGTTTTATAAAACTCGAGAATCGTTTTATAAAACTCGAAGAATCATTTTATAAAACTCGAAGATCGTTTTATAAAACCCGAGAATCGTTTTATAAAACTCGAAGAATCGTTTTATAAACTCGAAGATCATTTTATAAAACTCGAGAATCGTTTTATAAAATCCGAGAATCGTTTTATAAAATGATTAAGAAATCATTTTATAAAACTCGAAGAATCGTTTTATAGAACTCGAGAATCGTTTTATAAAACTCAAAGAATCGTTTTATAAAACTCGAAGAATCGTTTTTTAAAACTCGAAGATTGTTTTATAAAACCCAAGAATCGTTTTATAAAAGTCGAAGAATCTTTTTATAAAACTCGAAGATCGTTTTATAAAACTCGAGAATCGTTTTATAAAATCCGAGAATCGTTTTATAAAATGATTAAGAAATCATTTTATAAAACTCAAAGAATCGTTTTATAAAACTCGAGAATCGTTTTATAAAACTCAAAGAATTGTTTTATAAAACTCGAAGAATCGTTTTATAAAACTCGAAGATTGTTTATAAAACCCGAGAATCGTTTTATAAAACTCGAAGAATCGTTTTATAAAACTAGAGAATCATTTTATAAAACTCGAAGAATCGTTTTATAAAACTCGAAGAATCATTTTATAAAACTCAAAGAATCATTTTATAAAACTCAAAGATCGTTTTATAAAACTCAAAGAATCGTTTTATAAAACTCAAAGAATCGTTTTATAAAACTCAAAGAATCGTTTTATAAAACTCGAAGAATCGTTTTATAAAACCCGAGAATCGTTTTATAAAACTCGAAGAATCATTTTATAAAACTCGAGAATCATTTTATAAAACTCGAAGAATCGTTTTATAAACCTCGAAGAATCATTTTATAAAACTCAAAGAATCATTTTATAAAACTCGAAGATCAATTTATAAAACTCGAAGATCGTTTTACGAAACCGCAAAAAAACGAAACAGCCATAAAACGCAAACTAGTCGCAACTAGTTCGCCCACCGGCAAACTAAGCCAAGCTGGCTTAGTTCGCCGATGGGTGAACTAAGAGACCCTTGACTAGTTCGCCCACCGGCGAACTAGTCCCACTTGGCTTAGTTCGCCGGTGGGCGAACTAGTCTCGTCCCGACTAGTTCGCCGTTGGACGAACTAGAGACTTCCTGAACGTACCGAGCCTCGATCTCCCGCATCCCCGATTCGAAACTTACGTCTTTCGACACGGTCGCATTCTGAACCACGGCCGAAATGTCTCCCGTTCCATCTCGATCCGACCTATCGTTCAAGTTTTACGATAAAAACCGTAAAACTTCGTTTTCTCGACAAAGAACTCGAGGAAATCATATAAAATGGCAACGGTTATACGAAACACCGAACATTGCCTAAACTATACGATTTATTCGAGATTTTTCGTTAAAATCATAAGAAACGCGTTTTTAATAAAACGTCGAGTAAATCGTAAAAAAAACCGTTTTAATAAAAACGTCGAGTAAATCGTAAAACGTTACGATTAACTCGAGGAATTTACTAAAAACGGCATCAAATCAGGAAACGATCCCGTACAAAGTCGGAAAACGGATTTATCGCAGAACGGCCTGGAAGGTCCTAAAACGCGATAAAAGCCCATCTCGCGATCTTAACGGAATCTAACCCGAAGATACGATATCGTTTTGACGGTTTACTCGCAGGAGGAAAATAAATGTCAAGCTTGAAGATAAAAGGCAGGTTTGAAGAAAAATAGAAGATTTCCGCGGAAGAAAAGGAAGGATCGAGAAAAATGGAAGATTCCCGATATACTCAAATCTGGGCGAAATGGAAAGACTAAACCGCCTAGGAAGGGAGTATATAAGCAAGAGGCATAGGGCAGAAGCAGAGGGACGAATTTCAGAGCTCTCATCTGAGACTTTTACAACTTTTCTAGACTTAGAATTTTCCGCACTTAGAAACTAAGGCTTTTTTCTCGACAAGTTCGGTTTCTATGACTGGCGCTCAATTACTAGACGAACTCGCCCAGGTAGTTCGATCTCTGGTCCAGCTCTATCAACTGAACTACGTTCGACTTGATCCCCGAAAGGGGTACGTAGGCAGCCTTTCATAAGGTTCAGTCCGAAATCAATCAAACCTTTTTTCCTATCTTTTTCCGTCTTTTGTTATCGAGCTGCGACTCGACTAGATCTAGGGTTTTATGTTTGTAACTCGCTGATGGCCCCTGCGGCCAAAGCCTTTGTAGTTCCTTGTAATGATCGCAACGCTCTTACGCAAATCGGAAATAAGATCGATTTTCTTTATAAATTCTTTTTATTGCGTTTTTCATATTTTTCCGCATTTATTTGGTTACTTGTCGTTGGCTTTCGCAGAGATCCGGTTCCTCTGGGAAATTAGGGTTTTCCTAAGTTTCCTTATTTAACGGAAATCGGCAAGTGTGAATCTCGGTTCCCACACGTAAGGAATTTGGAAGGGCATGAAATGAGATGGATGATCTGGTATGATAGAGAAATGGACCAGTCCAACCGACATGGGCAAGAAATGAGTTGGAAATGGAAGATGAAGAACCATAGCTGGAAATGGAACATGAGGAGGATCTTTCTCATCCAAATGAGCATAAGGAGCAACTTGGTCGGACTTGGAACAAGATGGATCGAGCCCAAGAAAGAGTTGTTCGAAAAAGACCTTTATCGGCCTAAAAAGTGGAAAGACAAGCCAGCCTGGACTATGATTGGCCCAAGAAGATTAGGCACGTCCAAGATGGTTTATTTTCTGATTTTATTAAGTTTAAAACAATTAGGAAAAAGATTTGGTTCTTATAAACCAACTAAAATTAGGATTTGGTTTTCATAAACCGATTTGGTTTTGGTTATGGTTTAGGGTTTTCTTTAGCTTAGGATTTCGTTTTTTCTTTCTTATTTATGTTGCACACAAGCCTCCATGTATCATCAACCATTATTCAATAAAGTTAAGCTTTGGCTCAAACAAATCGTCTCTTTGGAGATTTTCTTATCATTGTTCTTAGTGAACAGCCTTTTCACTAGAAAGAGAGGAATCTCTTGTGAATCATCCTAGACATCAAGCAGGACGCCCCTGTGTCTCAGGAGCAGCTAAACATCTTTAGAGCATCCTATAGCTCTAAGGAGAAGATCATCTCATCACCTTTCATCCCCCCCACTCCCCCTTCAAGTGATCCAGGGAGAGACAGCCTATCCAAGGCCGTGCCAAAAACACACAAAGACTGAAGTTTGAAAATAACATAAAAATTTGGATATAAAGATAACATTAAGTAGAAATGTTGTTGGACGATGATGCATCGTCTAGGAGATATGTAAGTAGTCTTGAGGCCTCGTTAAAAACCTTCCTCCAGAAAACCTCGTGGGACAAAACTGGAAGAGAGGAAAAGATCACACACAATCCTACTTGCCTAGATGATGATCAGCTTGAGGTAGTGATAGCTTGAATGATGGTTAATGTGTCTTGAACAATCTAGCCTTGTCCAAGACCTTCTTCTTGTCTCCATGATATTTTTAGTGTCTTAGCAACTTCCTCATTGAGCTTCTTGGTTCTGGAACGAGTCATAGGTCCTTCTGGAATGGCTAACTCATCTTCTTTAGCAATCTGCTCCATGATCACATCATCCCCTCCTTCTTGAAAAGGATTTGTCCTCAAATCAGGCTCATCTGCAACAAAAGGGATTAAGTCAGTAAAATTGAAGCTATTACTCACATCATACTTACCTTGGAGGTCCAGCTAATAGGCATTATTGCTGATTTTCTTAGTGATCTCAAAGGGACCATCAATCCGAGCCATGAGCTTTGATTTCCTCTCATTTGGGAACCTCTCCTTTCTAAGATGTATCCAAACTTTTTCACCAACTTCAAAGATCTTCTCATGTCTGTTCTTGTTAGCTTGCTTGACATATTGCTTTGTTTTCTCCTCAATATTGCGTCTGGCCTTCTCATGAATCTGTTGTACCAGTTCTGCCTTTCTTTTGCCATCAAGATTAACCCTTTCACACTCAGGTAAAGGCATTAGATCCAAAGGTGAGATGGGATTAAACCCATAAACAACTTAAAAAGGAGAATACTTAGAAGAAGAATGCCTAGCATGATTATAAGCAAACTCGCAATGTTGAAAATACTCTTCCCAAGTTTCAAAGTTCTTTTTAATGAATGCATGAAGAAGAGTTCCTAATGTTCTATTAACTACTCCAGTCTGACCATCAGTTTGTGGATGACAAGTAGTAGAGAACAAGAGCTTAGTTCATAATTTAGACCAAATTTTTTTCCAAAAATAGCTCAGAAATTTAGTATCTCTATCTGAAACTATGGTCTTAGGCATGCCATGTAAATGAACTATCTCTTTAAAGAACAAGTTAGCAATGTGCAATGCATCATCACTCTTATGACAAGCTATGAAATGCGCCATTTTGGAGAACCTATCAACAACCACAAAGATTGAATCTCTTCATGTCCTACTTCTAGGCAATCCAACAATAAAATCCATAGAAAGATCAGTCCAAGGATGATAAGGAATGGGTAAAGGAGTATACAAACTATGAGACTGAACTTTGGACTTAGCTTGTTTACATTTTGCACACCTCTCACAGATTCTTTCCACATCTTTCTTCATGTGTGGCCAAAAGAAATGATCCTGCAAAACTTTAAGAGTCTTCGCAATACCAAAATGTCCCATTAGGCTGCCTCCATGTGATTCCCTAACAAACAAATCTCTCAAAGAGCATTTAGGAATACAAAATCTGTTTTCCTAAACAAATAACCATCATGTCTAAAATAATGTCCTGCAGCAAACGTTTCACACGAGTTATATATTTCTTTAAAGTCAGGATCAGAATCATACATGAGCTTTATCTGTTCAAAGCCTAAGAGCTTAGCATCAAGAGTAGTTAAGAAAACATATCTGAGTGACAAGGCATCAGCAACTACATTTTCTTTACCTTGTTTGTACTTAATGACATAAGGGAATGTTTCTATGAACTCCACCCATCTGGCATGTCTTTTCCTGAGCTTACTCTAGCCTTTTAAGTACTTGAGAGACTCGTGATCAGTGTGTATAACAAACTCCTTGGGCCAGAGGTAGTGTTGCCATGTTTGCAAAGCTCTCACCAATGCATATAGCTCCTTTTCATACGTCGCGTAGTTTAGAGCAGCTCCTCCAAGCTTCTCACTGAAGTAAGCTATTGGTCTCCTATCCTGCATCAATACAGCACCAAATTCGATTCCTGAGGCATCACATTCTATTTCAAAAGTTTTATTAAAATCAGGAAGTATAAAAAGAGGTGATTGAGTAAGCTTCTCTTTTAGGCATTGTAAAGCATTTTCTTGTGCTTCTCCCCACTTGAATCCCACATCTTTCTTGATTACTTCAGTCAATGGGGCAGATATGGTGCTGAAGTCCTTCACAAAACGCCTATAGAACCCAGCCAGTCCATGGAAACTCTTTACTATTCCTACTGTTGTTGGACTCGGCCAATCTTGTATGGCTTTGATCTTTTCTTGATCAACCTTAACTCCATCTGCACTAACAACAAAGCCTAGAAAAACCACATTATCTGAACAGAAAGTGCTCTTCTTAAGATTAGCAAATAATTGTTCCTTTCTCAAGACATCAAGAACACACCTAAGATGCTCTATATGATCAATTAGACTCTTGCTGTAAATCAGAATGTCATTAAAATACACAACAACAAAGATGCCTATGAATGATCTCAGCACATGATTCATCAACTTCATGAATGTACTAGGTGCATTGGTTAATCCAAATGGCATGACTAACCACTCATACAGACCGTGCTTAGTTTTGAATGCAGTTTTCCATTCATCTCCTTCTTTCATCCTAATTTGATGATAACCACTTTTCCAATCTATCTTAGAGAATATGATAGAACCATGCAATTCATCAAGCATATATTCTAATCTAGGAATAGGATGTCAATACTTCACTGTGATATTGTTGATGGCTCTGCAATAAACACACATTCTCTAGCTACCATCCTTTTTGGGCATAAGAAGCACTGGTACAGCACATGGGCTCAGGCTCTCTCGGAAGAAGCTATGGAAGACAAGGAATGGAGAAGCTCAGTTGGTGATGAGACTGAAGCGATGATAAAGAATGGAACATGGTATGAAAGTGAGCTTCCAAAAGGGAAGAAAGCTGTGACAAGCAAATGGGTGTTCACTATCAAGTATCTCCCAAATGGGAAGATAGAAAGGAAGAAGAGCAGGCTGGTTGCAAGGGGGTTTACTCAGACTTATGGAGAGGACTACATAGACACATTTTCTCCGGTTGCTAAGCTACACACAATCAGAATAGTCTTGTCCATTGCAACTAATCTCGAGTGGGGTTTATGGCAAATGGATGTGAAGAATGCCTTCTTGCAAGGAGAACTTGAAGATGAAGTGTATATGCATCCTCCTCCTGGTCTTGAGAAATTTGTGAAGCCTGGAAATGTTCTAAGATTGAAGAAGGCCATCTATGGTTTAAAGCAGTCACCAAGGGCTTGGTATACTAAGTTGAGCACCACACTCTCTTCACTCTTACTACTTCCTCAGGTATTATTGTCCTTCTTGTGTATGTTGATGATATAATCAGCACAGGAAGTGACAAGGCTGGTATTCAAGCAACTAAAGACTATTTAAAATCTGTATTTGAGATTAAAGACTTAGGAGAAATGAAGTACTTCCTTGGAATTGAGTTGTGTAGATCCAAGGAAGGGCTATTCATTTCTCAAAGGAAATATACACTTGATCTTTTGAAAGATGCAGGTAGACAAGGCAAAACAGCTAAGATGCCTATGGAAGATGGATTTAAGGCTCCACGTGAGGGGAAGATTGAAGATAGTCCTCAATTCAAGGATGCTAAGCTCTATAGGAAGCTTGTGGGTAAGCTTATCTATTTAACTATTACAAGACCTGATATTTGCTTTGCTGTGAATCAGGTAAGTCAACATATGCAAGCACCAAAAGAACATCATTGGGAAATGGTGAACCGGGTGCTTATGTACCTCAATGGAACGACTGGTCTAGGGGAATGGATGGGGTGTAATGGAAGCACAGAAGTTGTTGGGTATTGTGATGCAGATTGGGCTGGAGATAAAGCTGATAGAAGATCTACCACAGGTTATTGCACGTTTATTGGAGGAAATCTTGTAACTTGGAAGAGCAGGAAGCAGAAGGTTGTATCATGTTCAAGTGCTGAGGTCGAGTATAGAGCAATGCTGAAGCTTACTAATGAGTTGGTGTGGATCAAGGGGATACTGAAGCATTTGGAGATTGATCAAGCCACACCAATGACTATGCATTGTGATAATCAAGCAGCTACTCACATTGCCACAAATACAGTGTTTCATGAAAGGACCAAGCACATTGAGGTGGATTGTCACAAGGTTAGACAGATGATAGGGTTGGGAGTCATCTTGCCGTGTTATACAAGAAGTGAAGATAAGTTGGCTGATGTTTTTACCAAGGCAGCTAGGCAAAAGACAATGGAGTCCATACACATCAGGTTAGGACTCATTGATCTCACGCCTCAGGGATAATCTATACACTCTCCTGATCATGGGGTCTCTACTCTTTTATTCATCAAGGTTTTGTCCCAATTAGGTTTTCTTTGATGAGGTTTTAATGAGGGAGAGCTCAGGGTCATTCCAAGATTGACTTGTTTCACATGGTCAAGCTTGAGGGGGAGTGTTAAGATGTGATGAATAAATGAGTGTTTAAGAAGGAGGTTAAGGGTGGTTCAGTATAGAAGAAGATGGATAAGTGTTTGCAAGGCAGAAATGATCAAGTGGTACGGACTGTACGGACCACTTGATCATTTCAAGTGTGGAAATGACCTTGGACAACATTCTGAGAAGTGCAAATTTAGGCTGAGTTGTACGGACCAAGAGATATCCGTACAAGTATGGTAACTTGTGGCTTAAGGTACTGATGGTACTATTGAGCTAAGGAAGAGAGGTGAAAGACTCCGAGTTATGAAGAGGCTTTGGGGAGCAAAGAATCTGAATGGGAAGGAGGCTCTCTCTTGTTACCGTTTGAAGATAAGGTCACTCTACTTTACAGCTGGTCCAAGGTGTAAAGGTGAAGAAAGCATCCGGTAAAGATCCCTTTGGTATCAAGCGTGTGGCTTATCTTGGCCATTCATTTCAAATCATAGGCGCCTAAAGTGTTGACTCCACATGCTTAATGTTGAAGCTTATCTTCTTCTTTTACACACAAAAACCCTTGCTTACCTCAGCTATATATATGTAAACTCATCATTAAGATTAATCAAGCAAGTATTATTCATTCTTCTCTATTCCCTTACAATGATACTCGTTTAAAGCTCTACTCTCTCTCAATATTCTCTCTAAATCTCATTCCTAAACACTCTTAATCTCATTTCTCTAAACATTTTATGGTATCAGAGCCAGGTTGCTCATAACCTTGGCGGTATTCTCTTGAATCTTCAGCTTCATTTCAAAGTTAGAATCTTCTTTCTCTTCCAAAAGTTTGAGCCATGGAGAAGACCTTGAAGATAGTGGTTCCGGTGACCCTTAAAGGTGGAAGCAACTACCGGTGACTTCAATACTTGAAGCTTATATCTATTGTGAGACAGAAAAGGACCTTTGGGAGACTCTCCAAAAGGTGTATGGAAACACTTCAAACCTTATCCGTGTGTTTGAAGTGAAGAGAGCCATCAATACTTTGGTTCAAGAAGAGGTTGAGTTTACCCAAACACTTCGGAAAGTTCAGAGCTTTGTGGTCTGAACTCGAGATGTTGAGGCCAAACACAACTGACCATGATGTCTTGATGGAAAGGCGGGAGGAGGATCAGGTCTTTGGGTTGATGTTGACACTGAATCCTGGATACAATGACCTGATCAAGCATCTCTTGAGGTCGTCTAAGCTTCCATTGTTTGAAGAAGTGTGTGCTCAGTTACAAAAGGAGGAGGGTTCACACGGGTTGTTTGGTGGAAGAGGAGAGTTGTCTCATGGCAACCAGGTGGAAGCTGTGCAAGCAAACAAGGCTATGTACAAGACAGAGGAAAGGAAGTATGGTGAAGAAAGGAGGTTTGGAGGAACTTGTGACCATTGTAAGAAGCTGGGTCAGAAGAGGAGTCAAGGCTGGATTCTCCATCCCCATCTCAAACCTGCCAAGTTCATGAGGGAGAGGGAAGCAAAAGCTCATCTCTCAGCTGATGCTAGTGAAGCCGGTTTATCTGGAGCAGGGCCTAGCAAGAAGGATGGTGAAGGGAAGGCCTTAACCACTAAGCATGTACCAGGAAAGGGTCAGGAGAATGACACAATCCGTAGGTCTGACATTGAGGCTTTAATCAAAGCTCTCAAGGATGGTAACACTCTCGGAAACACTCTTGGTTGCTCTCATGATGGTATAACTGAGTTATATGATAGTAGTACTTATTCTGCTGCTGAACATAATTACCTAGGTTGTTATCTTAGTAAGAGTGAAACACCTAGATCATTAGTATCTCCTATGTTGAATAAATCTTTAATCATTGATTCTGCTGCCACTCATCACATGATTAGTGACATCAGTCTTATAAAAGACATAGAATCAACTAATGGTCATGTGAAAATTGCTAATGGTGATAGGATAGAAATAAAAGGTATTGGTAAACTGAAATTATTTGATAAAGAATCTAGTGCTTTCTACATGCCTGAGTTTACTTCTAACCTATTATCAGTTAAGAAAAGTACTAATGATGTTAAGTTTCAGGATATTGAGAGCAATAAGTTGATTGGGAAAGGAGTAACCAAGGGAGATCTCTGTATGCTTGAAGATGTTACTAGTGTTCCGAGTTCTAGTTATCCGTTTACTTATGTTTCTGCTTTGAATAATGATGCATTGTGGCATTCTAGATTAGGTCATCCTCATGTTAGAGCTCTAAGTTTAATGATTCCAGGTGTGGTGTTTAAAAATAATAATTGTGAAGCATGTATTTTTGGCAAACATTGTAAGAGTGTGTTTCAAAAGTCTAGTAGCATTTATGAAAAATGTTTTGATATTGTGCATTCTGATGTTTGTCTAGAGATAATTACAAGTACTTTGTCACTTTCATTGATGAAAAATCTTAATACATCTGGATCACTCTCATTCAAACAAAAGATAGGCTGTTAGATGCATTTAAAAACTTTCAAGACTATGTGACTAACCATTATAATGCTAAGCTTAAGATTTTCAGATCAGATAATGGCGGAGAGTACACAAGTCTTGCCTTTAAACAGCACCTAGCTCAACATGGGATACTTCACCAAACTAGTTGCCCTTATACTCTGCAGCAAAATGGAGTTGCTGAGAGGAAGAATAGGCATCTTATGGAGGTTGCTAGATTAATGATGTTTTAGAGAAATGTCCCAAAGAGGTTCTGGAGTGATGCTGTGATGTCTGCTTGCTATTTGATCAATCGGATACCAACCAGAATCCTTGAAGACAAGTCACTATTTGAAGTTCTTAACCAGAACCAGCCATATCTGCATCATCTCCGGGTCTTTGGGTGCCTTTGCTTTGTACTTGTTCCAGGGGAGTTGAGAAACAAAATTGAGCCTAAGAGTACAAGAGCTATGTTTATTGATTATTCTACAACTCAGAAAGGATATAAGTGCTATGATCCGAAGACTAGAAGAGTGCTAGTCTCAAGTGATGTGAAGTTTATGGAACACAAGGGATACTATGAAGAGAAGAGATGGGAAGATTTGGAAGACTTATCCAAACCATCTGATAAGGCTGCAAGCCTCAGAATTATTTTGGAGGGTCTTGGTATCAATATAAACCAGGATCAGGGAAGGCATGGAGCGCCTAGTCCCACTGAAGCTGAAGAACCATCTCACCTTGATCATGAGGGAGGAGAGGAACCTGAAGGTGGATTACATGAAGAAAGGGATGATGTTAGTCCTGACCAAGGTTCAATGGAGGAAGAAGGTGAAATTGATAGCTCGCAAGAAGGAGGAGGCAACATTGATAGTTCTCAAGGCCAAGAGTCTGGTGTAGAAGAAGAGACACCTGTGGAGGTTTCATTGAGAAAGAGCACAAGAGTGAGGAAGCCACCTAGTAATTGGGTTAACACAAGAGTATACTACAATGCTCGAGCAGTAGCTCATCCTAGTCAAGCAGTTTGCTCCTTTGCCGATTCCCAAAAGAGCATTGTGCCTTCATGACTAGTCTAGATGAGAGTCATGTACCAAGATCTTATGAAGAAGCTATGGAAGACAAGGAATGGAGAAGCTCAGTTGGTGATGAGACTGAAGCGATGATAAAGCTTCATTCCTTTGCTTGATCAATCTCCAAATGCTTCAATATCCCCTTGATCCACACCAACAACTTCTGTGAAGAAGATGCTTCACTCTCGCATTCTGCATTTGATTTCTTTGGTCTGCATCAACAAGAAAAGTGAATTTAGATTCACAAAAAGTGTGAAAATGTGTGAGGAGAATCAAATAACTTACCTTGCTTTGCGTTTCTTCTTCACGGCAACAATTTCGGGTTCTGGCTCAAGAGATATATCAGGTAGTGCAAGAAACTTGCATTCGAGAAGAGCAGGACGTTGTGACTCCCGATCAACAAAGTTACCTACAATAGCTTCTTTTCGTAATCTTGTAGCTTCTTGTAAAAGAGGCACTTGGTGAGGATATAATTGCATCCACCTCCTCCGGCATTGATTATTAGTACGACGAGGTACATGTGAAGTGATTTTAGACCAGTTACCAACCTCATGTTCTGACATTGCTTCTCTCAACTTTGCATCTTCTTCCTTGGTCCACTTCCCATGATTTACATTGGGGTCTAAAAAATTTGCCCATATCTCTCGACACTGAGTCTTTGTCCGTCCAGGAACAAAGCGCGCAATTTTATGCCAGTTTTGAGCTCCAAAGAGTGTCATAGCTAGTTTCAAACGTTTTTCTTCCTCTAAGCTGAATTTCCCTACCCTGGTTCTTGTAGGGTGGAGAGTCTTTTTCCATCTGAAAGTATAAAGAAGACGAGAATTAGATCAACCATTCAACTAAGTATCTGAATTAAGACAGCAAAAATGACAGGACGATGACCTGTAACACATTCTAATCCTACTACATGATTATCATTAATGACTGAATATTGAGGTTATCCCACATCGACTAAACATGGACTTGATGTGTGGTTTAGAAACCCGTATTAAACAAACTAGCCCTTAAGAAAATTTGATTGGACTGTTATAAAACAATTTCAACTGACAAAACTGCCAGCAAACTAAATTCATAAATAAGTGAGAGAATGTAGAAGATAGCGACTGACCTATTCGAGCACTGAGTTCCAGCTCGTCCTACTAATGTATTTGCAACAGTCTGCCAGTCTTTTTCACCATACAACTCCACTGTGGCACGGAGTTGGTCATCTTCCTCTGGAGTCCATTATTTTCTTAATATGTCTGCATTCAAGCTTCTCTGATATCGAGCCAAACATTGAAACGGGGTCCGATTTGTCCCTAGTGACACCGCAATGTCAAGCCAGTCTGTAATACCCTTTTCTTGGATGATTAAGCGAAGGTTATTTTCCTCCTCAGCAGTCCACGGACCATGGTTGATTAATGGATCTTCGGAGCTCATCCACGTACAACACAAAATTAGGAAACTCTATCAAATTCTAAAATGAAGAGAGTGTAAGTATATCGAATGTGCATCCGTTGATGATTGAAAGCTGATTTATCTTACTAGAGGAGAACTTACCGAGCTTCACATTCTGCAGCAGAACGGTCTTTGAAGTACATCAAGGCTAACTGATACCAATTAACTTTCGGAAGAAACTGCCGAATCATCTGTGGTGTGATCTCAAGATTTTGATCGATTCATTAATGGCGTCTATATCATCTGAAGATCCTTCCAAGTCACTGTTAAGAAATTACTTTCAGTCAGTTCTTTTGCAAACTTATAAAAGATGAAACTTGTAATTATAACTGCCTAAGAATAGATCTTCAGTAGCAAATCTAACGGTACTTAGGCAGAAAAATATGATATCACTTCAGAAGAGAAAGAGCAAGCAGTACCTGGACCGTTCTATAGCTTCTAAAAGCAGTGTTTCCTGAACTTGTTGTTTTAGACCTTTTGCAAGATTTTTGTTCTCCTCAGCAGAACAACTTCTACGATGCACTGAAACTGGATGTGTCTTTAGTACCATCCTATAAGTTTCAACACACGGGTTTTCCGGTGGGCCAAACGTCAAAGGAGATATATTTTTATCGTTATCCTACAAGAAAACAAACAGAATATGAGAAAACGGAACATTGTCCATCAGGTCAACGCGTAAGCAGTACATTTTTTTAAGAACTGCAAAGGCAGGAATGATCAAAAATGTGTTTACCTCTGAGCTATCATGAGGCCCACATTTTGGTGTCGAGATTAATTGGAGACGAGGATCTTTCCCCTGAGAAAGCACTTGTTCAGCTATTCTCTTGAAAGAGGCTTGAAAGTCTACTACTATCTTAACATTCTTCTGGTGCTTCTCGCTCTGCTCGATCCTCGCTTCAATTTCAGTCAGCTTCTTTCGAAGAAACTTCTGATACGCCCTATTCCTCCGGATAGCCTCAACAAAGGCATGTGCAGCTTTAGGGAAACTTGATGATTGGTCAAGAGGTGCGGTGGCATTGTTCTCATGAAAATGAACAGAATCACCAGCAGTTTGTGTTCCCTTAGAATCAGGCAATGTGACAAAAAATTTCCCCTGATCTGGAAAGCTTTCACAAGTATTAGACCTACTCAATATTTCGCTCGAAGATTCATTATCCTAGGCATGTACCAGCTTTTTTTTCCCGAGAGAATCATTCATAAAAGCTCCATCTTTATCTACAGAAGAAGAAAAAAAAAACAATAAGAAGTTACCACTAAAGCACAAGAAGTTACCATCATTCATCATATTAACAAGCAAATATAGGAACAGGGAGAGAGCTTCTACTAAAAAACTACACATATATACCTAAAGGGACAGTTAATCACACTGAGTCTAAGTGTAGCTGAGCCTTATACCTAGCTTCCACTAGACGCAAAATTATCTTAATCATTTGAAATAGAGTTCTCTCATAACTATGGAACAGTATCTAACGAATCAGATATCAAAACAATGAATTAGATTAGATATCACTCACCAAGATTCGCATAAGCAGAGAACCGCCTACGAATAGCACGAAGCGATTCAAAAGAATCATCATCATCGTCGTCGTCGGAGAGACTCAGGGGAGGAAAGCGCGAATCCATCGAGAATGCCAGCTGGCTCTTGAGGCTCCATAGCAACTCGAAGTCGTCTTCGTCGCTCTCCGAATCTAAGGAAGTGGTAAACCCACGGGAGGAGGACCCGTCGACGGAGCTAATTGGCTCTTGAGGCTCCGAAGCATCTTGAAGTAGTCTTCTTCGTTCTCCGAATCCGACGCTATCTCTCCCCCTCCGCCGCCGCCGCCGCCGCCTCCTTCATCCGGTCCAACATAACCGGATTTTGGAATAAAATCATCGGAATTCGACTCGGGGACAATACATGCGCGTCTTAGGTCTTCGAGATCTTCAACGATGTCGTCATCTTCTTCTTCTTCTTCTTCTTCGTCGTCCTCATCAAACTCGTACAAGGTTCCGCGATTCATCGTGTTACAGAGAGATAAGAAAACGTGTATGGGAGAAACGGCTGCAGTAATAGAAAGGTTTTATGGCACCCTTGCTTGCGCCTCCTCCGGGGAGAACAAGAAGAAGCTTCTTATGGCGCGGCACCAGCATCAGACGGATCCAATTGAGTCGGTTATGGTTGGATTCCTGTTAATGGGCTTAGACCCATAAATTTGAATTTCGAAAAAAAGTGTTCATTTGTATTGATTTTTTAAGGATTTTTAATGCCAAAACCCCTCAATTATATTTAATTTGGATGGAAAGCCCTCAAT
The DNA here is from genome assembly GCA_932364175.1 of Eruca vesicaria subsp. sativa. Taxonomy (NCBI): domain Eukaryota; kingdom Viridiplantae; phylum Streptophyta; class Magnoliopsida; order Brassicales; family Brassicaceae; genus Eruca; species Eruca vesicaria. Next base: position 46,584 of record CAKOAT010164822.1, read on the forward strand.
TATTGATTCAGTGTATAAACCCCCCAAGTCACTTATCTTAATGTAACAGCTCCCTCCGTTAGCTGCACCGTTAAAAACAAAACGATATGTTTTTCTTATTTTGTAAACTACCTGATTTCTTAATAAAAACAACACATCACTTATTTAAACATCATGTAGTTTAAGCTGGGTGAGCCAGCAAGAGATCACCAGCTGAGCTTGAAGTAAGCACTCAGATGACTTAAAATATACATGGATCTCGACAAGGTTTCTTTTATGTTCCCATCCCATGTCGCTGTTGATTACTAGGATGAATTCCTTAAACTCATAGTTCAGTTAAAATATTGCAGGTGGAATGTATAATGACAATCTTGATATACAAAAACCTTGTGAAAGGTTATTTGGCACACGAGAAAAGTGGTAGTTTTTAAGCAAGCAAGCTCTTTCCGTAAACTTAAAACGGGAAGCATGTTGGCTCATAACGTTTACCTTTTACGTGCAGGCCCTGCAACTTGCGGGTTGTCCTTGTTGTTGTGTTAACTTTAACTTCTTTTTTGATCGTAAGATAGTTTTAATATGTCATAAGAATGATCAAAATACGATCAGGACATCCAGATTCTTACAGTTTATCTCTATAGTTACAGGAATTGTTGGCTTTTGTGCCTTTTACATTTTCTTTGACATTTTGTAGCAGTTAAAATCAGTCGACTTATTATGAATGCTTGAATGTTGTGAAATAACACACTCATAGCGAAAGAGAATGCATTTCAAAACGTTCTTTGACACTTTGCAACAAATTAAAACCAACTAACGGTTATAAAACATCAAGTTGTGAAAGTGTATAATTCTTGAAGTAGTAAACAGGGAGGACAAAAATACAAACTCTCAAAAGACTACAAAAGTCTTTTCAGAAAAAAAAGACACAAGCTTTTCAGGAACTGTGTTTTGAGTATTGTAAGGAATCAAGATGTTGAATCCATCTTCAGTCGTAGAGATGATCATCCCTGGAATCTGGTTGTGCCAGTGGAGTGCCTTCTTTTGTACCTGGTTTTACGGAACAGAAATACATCACATTAGATATCTCCCTGTGAGCGAAAAAAACGGAGGAGGTGTGTCTTGAAGTGTGTTAACTTGTTCCTTGGTCTGCGCTTTGAACTCTGCTTCCTCTTCTTCATCCTTCTCCAGTGATAAATTCCATATCCTGAAGATACAACAAATATCCAAAAACCATTACATAGTTTCTTTATGTGTTTTTTGTGTATTATCTGTGTGCTTCTTCCTGGGTATTATGTGACCTAAATTCATTGTGACTATCGATCTATTTACACTAAAACTCAACACAAAGTTTAAACATCAACAAATACATCGACAGCTATTAGGGTTTTTGGAATCAAAATCAACAGAGAGTTGAAAAATAAGAACAGAAATCGAAAACATAAGAACCAAAATAACTACTCTAACTTACCTAACGAAGAAGAAGATGATTGGTGAGAATGAGAACTTACAAGAACCCTAAAAGTTTTGATTTGAGGATTTTAGAATAAGATGAAAAAGAGATACGAATGCTGTGTTGTTTTTTGGTCATAATGAAACACTGTGTTTTGGACTTAATGACAAATTACAATTTTTAACGTCACTGTCGACCGAGGGGTCAAGTTATTAAGATAAGTGATTTGAGGGGTTTCTATGTTCAAACAATAGTTGAGAGGTTTCTACCAAAATAAAACATAATTGAGGGATTTTGGTATTAAAAATCCATTTTTTAACGATACGAATTCTTTTTTTTTTAACAACAATACTCCTTTTATTAGATCAAATCGTATAAGGGTAACATAAGTAATCAATTAGCCAATAAGGAGGCATAACAAAGACTTCAAATACATTAGAACCTAATAACATGTGCTTTGCTAAACCATCAGCTGCTTGATTTCTTTCTCTGTTGATCAAACCCAAAGAACAAGAAGGGAGCAAACCAATCCAATATCGTATATCGTAGATCAAATTTCCAAGCTCCATATTCTCCTGATAACCATTAACAATTCGAACCAATTCCTGACAATCTGTTTCAAACCAAACTTCCATCCATCCTCTTATCCAAACTTGTTGCAGAGCACAAATAAAAGCATGAGCTTCTCCTTGTAAAGAAAATCACTCTCCTTCCACTTTTGCTCCTCCCGAGAGCACCATTTTCCCAGAGTGATCTCTTATAATCCACCCACATCCCACAACTTCCTCCCAATTCTTGTAGCTACAATCAATATTACATTTCATCCAACCGAGAGGAGCAGGTTCCCATTCTGAAGACCGTACTACAGTAGACTTTTTTATTTTGCTCATTCTCACATGTTGAACCCATTCACCATTTGCATCTTTAGCTCTTCTCACATCCTCAATGAGATGCACATTTCTCTTTTGGAAAAGAAACTCATTTCAGGATTTCCAAATGTACCATACTGTCCACCATGACTGATAACACAGATTGTAATCTTCTTTTAGGTCCTCCATTAACTTGAAAATCAAAAGAAAATTCTCCTCCAGATCACCCGTAAACCTTGTAGCTAAAGGAGAATTAAAACATCTCCAAATGGCTGAAGCGTGGGGGCATAAAAACAAAATATGGTTGATAGTCTCCTCTTAATAACAGCATCGTTGACAAGTGGGACCTATCTTTATACCTCTAGAACAGAGAGCTACATAGGAAGGAACGCTCCAGAGATCACATTCCAAAGAAACTGTTTGATCTTTGGCAATATATGAAGGTTCCAAATCTCATTCTTGATAGCAATTGATCCTGGGGGAGCTTGAATTGTTTCTTCCGTATCACGTAGATCATGTAAAGCTGCCCAATACCCTGACTTCACATTATACCTTAGATCCTTGGAATAACACCATATAAGCTTATTCTTTTCAGCGTACTTTGAAAGCTTAATACCTTAGATCCTTGGAATAACACCATATAAGCTTATCCTTTTCAGCGTACTTTGAAAGCTTAATACCTTTGATTAAATCCACATCTTCAGGACTAAATAAGTCTTCAAGTACATTAATCTTCCACGTTTTTTAACTCTGACATATCAAATCTGATACCATGAGATCTTCACGGGCTGTGATATTTGTGATTTTCCTCGAAGGAACTGTAGGTAACCAGTGATCCAACCACACACTTGTGTCTTTACCATCCGCTATCATCATACGTAACCCTTTGCTAAGCAAATTCCTACCAGCTTGAATAGATTTAAAGCCATAGGAAGTATTTCTTTTATTCGACGTCTGTAAGAACGACAACGAATAATAATATCTCCCTCTGTAAATTCTACTTAGCAAAGAGTTAGGTTTTTGATAGATTCTCCAAGCTTGCTTGGCCAACAAAGCAATATTAAAGGTATACAAGTCTCTGAATCCCATACCTCCTTCTTTCTTCAGAAGGAAAAGCTTTTTCCACCAAAACTCAGTTAAAAGAGAATTAATCTCTTCACAAGTAGTCTTAGGCATCAAGAAACAGCTCATTGGATAAACTGGTTTTGCTTGCAAGACCGACTTTATTAAAGTTTCCTTCCCTGCTGGCGATAAGTATTGATTATACCATGGCTTTAGTTGAGCTTTAATCTGATTAACCACACCTTCAAACTCCTCAACCTTACTTCGTCCCAACTGCTCTGGGAGCCCCAGATACTTACCAGTTCCCCCAACGTTCTGGATTTGGAGAATATGATGAATATGATTACCTACTGTATGATCAACTCTGGAACCAAACATAATTGAAGATTTCTCAAGATTAACTTTCTACCCTGAAACCTCTTTATAACACTTTTGTATCTCTCAGCCATACATTGAGCATTACCAACAGTTGCTTTACAGAAAAACAAAGAATCATCCGCAAAGAGAAGATGGCTCACAATTGGGCAGTTTCTCGCAAGTCTCATTCCTTCGAAACTTTTCAACTGATGTGGTCTGAATATCATCTGACTCACCTCTGCACACAACAAAAACAGATAAGGAGACATAGCATCAACTTGTCTAATACCTCTGGTTGGTTTGAATCTGCCATAAGGAATACCATTAATCACCACTGAGTAAGAAACAGACCGAACACAAACCATAATCTTCTTGATCCGTTTAGTACCAAAGCCTAACTGTTCCATAACAGATACCAAGAAGTCCCACTCAACACGATCATAGGCTTTACTAATATCAGTTTTAATCGCCATGTATTGCTCAGCACAATCCTTTTTCGACTTCAAAGCATGCATTAGCTCATGAGCCACTAAGATGATGTCTGAAATTTGGCGGTTAGGAACAAAGGCAGCTTGAGAGTCGGAGATAATTGCCTCCAGACAACCTTGTAGCCTCAAACACAGAATTTTAGAGATCAACTTGTAAGCAACAGAACAAAGGCTGATAGGTCTAAAATTACTCATATTCTCCGCATCAGGAAATTTGGGAATGAGACAAATATTGGTATGGTTAATATTAGGTTCGAGCTCTCCCGTGTCAAAGAACCTAGACACCATCTCACATACATCATACTTAATGACATCCCAGAATTGATAGTAAAAAGAAGCAGTAAAGCCATCTGGACCCGGAGCCCTGTCAGAACCAATAAGAAATAAAGCAGATTTGATTTCCTCTTCTGTAACTTGTTTGATAAGGTTCTTGTTCATATCTTCAGACACCTTAGTTGGAACATTAGGGAGAATATCATTTAAAGGAACTGTATTAGATTGAGCAAACATCTGAATGAAGTAATCCTCAGCAATCTTCGCAATACTTTCATCTTTAGAGTGCAGAATCCCATTCTTATCCAACATACCCTTGATCTTATTCTGATTCTTTTTCAACTTAGTAACACCATGGTTGAAAGGAGTGTTACGATCCCCTAGATTAAGCCATCTATTTCTGCTTATCAATCTCCAGAACTCTTCTTCATCTTGGAATGCTTAGCTTGACTCTGAGTTCTTGAATATACTCCATCGTGACAGAACTATCATGAACAGCCTGATCTATTTGAGTGCGAAATTCTTGAATTTTAACTGCGGAATTTGCTTGATTCTCACGTTTCCATTCAATCATTTTCCTCCTACAATGATCCAGTTTATTATTCCAGCCTATTAAGAATCTTGTATCGCACCAAGCCTCAGAAAATAGTATCAACAAAGCCTTCAGCATCAAACAATCTCTTATCATATCTAAACCACCCCTTACAAACATGGTTTTGGTAATCAATGGAGATTATCATTGGCCGATGATCCGATTCAGCCAAGTCAAAGTACTCATTCTCAGACATAGGATAATTCCTCTTCCATTCAGAGTTAACCATAACTCTATCCAAACAACACTCAATGATTTCTTTCCTTCTTCTTCCAACCCAACTAAATTGATTTCCCTTAAACCGCAAATCTTCCATACCACAAATTTGGAGCATTGTGGTAAAATTAGTCAAACTGTTTAAAGTACGAACACGTCCACCCTTTTTCTCTTCTGGTTTTGTAATTTGATTACAATCACCACATATCATCCAAGCACCAATTCTAGCAATAGAAATTCTCTGTAATCTTTCCCATAGTCGATGACGATGTTGGGGATTAAGGTGACCATAGATACATGACAAATAGAATTGAAAGGCTTTATATTTCATATGAAGATCAACCATACGTACATCACTTGAAATACAAGAAACATAAACATAATCCTTCCAGAAAACAACAAGACGTCCACTAAGACCTTCTGGGGGAACAATCACCATCTGGTCATAACCCAAATACACCCCAATGTCTCTCACATAATCATTTTGCTGCTTAGTTTCAATCAGGAACAACAGGTCAGGGAGATACAACCTTTACATCTCCTTTAGACGTCGAACTGTCAAGCGTTGCCCCATGCCTCGACAGATCCACACCTCCACTCTCATGGATCCTGTGGTGGAATCGGGCCCACCGCGCCTCTTTCTATTATAGGGTCAATCGATGGCTCCATCTCTTGACCATAATCCCTCTGAATCTTACTGAGAGCACCGCATTTTAGGGCGCCATCCATAACATCAACAGCAAACTTATCAACAGTAGCATTACTAGCACATATAAGTTTGTTTCCCTCTTTGCTAGTAGAGCCATAACGGCGAGAATACACCAAATCGGAAGACCTCTTCCTCTTTTCAATCTTAGATCCACTCTCATCACCACGAAGCAGGAATGAACCATATTTCTGAATTCCAAAACCACGCTCTTCACTCCAACGCTCCTCCATTTCCAAATAATATGATCCCCCTCCTCGTCAGAAAGCATAAGGTCACCTTCAGCTATGGCAGGCTGCTTGTTCTTTGAGCCTATAGAAACATCTTCCCTTAATAGACTATCCACAAACCTGATTCTTCTCTCCCTTCTGTTCACGTCATATCGGCTTCCATGCTCCACAGAGATCTCTTCAACAGACTCTAGAATTTCATTTGCACCTCTTAACTCCACAGCACCAGGAACATTCTCCATAGGGGGAGGCTGATATTCTGGCTCAATACCATCCACATGAAGATTAACATTATTCTGGAATTGATTACCATCATTGTCATCCTCTTCTGGCTCACTAAGATCTTCATCTTCATTGTGAACGCAATCTCCAGTATCATGAGTTATCATCCCACACAACTCACAGAATCCTTTAAGCCTCTCATAGCTGAATTTCAGGAGTGTATTGACCCCTGGAATGAACTGGAAATTCTTCTGGAAACGTAGAGGAAGATCAACTTTCCAGTTGAGTTGGAATCTGACAAACTCCACAGCCACATTCACTTGAGGATTGAAATCAACTTTAATGACATCTCCCATTATATCACCAACACACCTAATGATTCCTTCAGTAAGGTACTCCAAAGGAACACCACGCAGTTGAACCCAGAGAGGAATTCTCATCAAATAATCAGCCCCCATACTCGGATCCCAGCGTTGTAAGACCAACATCCGCTCATTGAAAGCCCATGGACCACGGTTGATTACTGACTGCAGAAGTTCATCGGAAGGGAACACAAATTGAAACCTTGACCGATTCACTATACGTCCAGTTATGAGACCAGAGAGACCCCACATCCGAGGAAGGACAGTCATGAGAGCATGGATGTTCTGCTTCGCGGTATAGTAGGCGTCCCATTAAGGTGAATTGATTAGCCCTTTCTGCCTCGTAACAGACCGCCGCCGAGAGAGGAATCGGAGCATCCTCTGCACCCAAAGTAAGATCTTATATTGCTCTTCTCAGGTTATCAGCCATAATCACAATTTGGCTAAAAAGGTAGTACGAAAAGAGACTCTGAGTCGGGATTTTATGAATGGAGGAAAACCAAACTCCAATAGAGATATATATAGGGCGCCAAAGACAATAACTTCCCACTTTACAGGAATCATTGTACTAGGAAGAAACCGCTTCACGGCCAAGATGAATTGAGAAATAACTATTCAGTAATTGATAGCTACAGCAGAAAAAGGTTGAAGAAACCATAACTGAAAAATCGCCTTTCGAGTCGCACTCAGAGAAACCATGTCAGTCGGCGTCACTGAAAAAAAATATAACGATACGAATTCTTTTGTGAAAGTTAACATGATCTAGTTACAACAGTAAAAAGTCATATCTAAATTTGTGATTTGAATTTTGACATTTTCGACAAATAAAATTCACTACAATGTCTTTAAGTTACCATATATTTTCTCAACTCTACTATTTAAAATAATTTTAATATCAATAAATTTTAAAATTACCAAGTTTGATAACATTTAACTTCCTAAAATATATGGAAGTAATTTTGTTAACGCAGATCAGCTCAAATGAGAATACACTCAAAATACCCTTAAACTTGGATTATAAACCGGTTGGGGCTGACAATAAGAAAAGCCGGTT
>CAKOAT010164822.1:54445-64632 GCA_932364175.1 Eruca vesicaria subsp. sativa
TCGCAAAAGGGACAATCGCACAGCTCACACCCAACAGGAAGGAGAGATCCAGTTCGCAATTAGTGTAGCTTTTTTGCTCTTCCGGAATCTGTTTGGTTCCCCATGCGGTGGTACAGTCTTCTTCTTCCTCAATCCCGATCAGCACGAGAATCCCTTGGTCAAGAAGATGCTCAAAGGTGTACTTCGATGGTTTACTTTGGTTCAACTTGTGGAGATTTTCTACAACCATGAGGGGACAGAGAAGTCTGCCAGAGCCAGTAAAAATCCGTACCTCCTTGTCATCATTATCTAGCGTAATTTCCATCTGCAAATAATGAAATAAAGACATTTGAGAACTGTAATAAGATCCAAGGTAATTACAAGAATGACACAAGAAATTGTGAATGAGAAAAGCCGGTTAAGTAGATAACATTAACAATAAACACAAAATAAACCGGGCTTTGTGGTTTCTTAGGGTTCACGTGACCCGAACCAGAACAGAGTCAAACTACACAATACCATGGTCTAAAGGTTCTAAGCCATACATACGTTTGTTTTTATTAGCCCATAGATATAAACATAGAGACTGGGACAGATTCAGCAGAGGTTGGTCTTGAAGGAGAGAGAGATGCCCATACTGGGACTGGTAGAGAACTCTTCTACCATGATCATGATTCGCAAAAGGGACAATCGCACAGCTCCCACCCAACAGGAAGGAGAGATCCAGTTCGCAATTAGTGTAGCTTTTTTGCTCTTCCGGAATCTGTTTGGTTCCCCATGCGGTGGTACAGTCTTCTTCTTCCTCAATCCCGATCAGCACGAGAATCCCTTGGTCAAGAAGATGCTCAAAGGTGTACTTCGATGGTTTACTTTGCTTCAACTTGTGGAGATTTTCTACAACCATGAGGGGACAGAGAAGTCTGCCAGAGCCAGTAAAAATCCGTACCTCCTTGTCATCATTATCTAGCTTAATTTCCATCTGCAAATAATGAAATAAAGACATTTGAGAACTGTAATAAGATCCAAGGTAATTACAAGAATGACACAAGAAATTGTGAATGAGAAAAGCCGGTTAAGTAGATAACATTAACAATAAACACAAAATAAACCGGGCTTTGTGGTATCTTAGGGTTCACGTGACCCGAACCAGAACAGAGTCAAACTACACAATACCATGGTCTAAAGGCTCTAAGCCATACATACGTTTGTTTTTATTAGCCCATAGATATAAACATAGAGACTGGGACAGATTCAGCAGAGGTTGGTCTTGAAGGAGAGAGAGATGCCCATACTGGGACTGGTAGAGAACTCTTCTACCATGATCATGATTCGCAAAAGGGACAATCGCACAGCTCACACCCAACAGGAAGGAGAGATCCAGTTCGCAATTAGTGTAGCTTTTTTGCTCTTCCGGAATCTGTTTGGTTCCCCATGCGGTGGTACAGTCTTCTTCTTCCTCAATCCCGATCAGCACGAGAATCCCTTGGTCAAGAAGATGCTCAAAGGTGTACTTCGATGGTTTACTTTGNTCGCAAAAGGGACAATCGCACAGCTCACACCCAACAGGAAGGAGAGATCCAGTTCGCAATTAGTGTAGCTTTTTTGCTCTTCCGGAATCTGTTTGGTTCCCCATGCGGTGGTACAGTCTTCTTCTTCCTCAATCCCGATCAGCACGAGAATCCCTTGGTCAAGAAGATGCTCAAAGGTGTACTTCGATGGTTTACTTTGCTTCAACTTGTGGAGATTTTCTACAACCATGAGGGGACAGAGAAGTCTGCCAGAGCCAGTAAAAATCCGTACCTCCTTGTCATCATTATCTAGCTTAATTTCCATCTGCAAATAATGAAATAAAGACATTTGAGAACTGTAATAAGATCCAAGGTAATTACAAGAATGACACAAGAAATTTTGAATGAGCTTGCATGATAAGAGATGGAGCTGTGAAGCTCAGTGAGTGAGGATACAAGTGGCTGATCAAAGAGAAGCCACTCCTCAATATCTAGACAAGGGAGTAAACCTGATCTTAACTCTTTAATCTATGAATGATAGGTTTATCTCTTGAGAACTGATACACTTGTGGAATGATGTATCAGGTACCTTACTTGGATGCTCAAGAAGACAAGAAGTAGATGGACGTGTGATCTGACCAGAATGAGAAGGCAAGAAGCCAAGAGTGAAGGGAAGACACAAAGAAGTCCAAAGAAGAGATCCAAGAAGGCGGGTGTGGTGTGTTGGTGATGTGCAATGAAGCTACTGAATTGCACATCACGTTTAGGCCGTGATCCAGGGTCTTTGTGTGTCCATCACACTGATGAGAACACAAAGACCCACTGGCCAATCCCTAGGCCTTGAAGGCTCTACTCTTTTCCTTACAAGGCCAAGCTTGTAAGGTTTTTAATGAGGGATTTCTTCAAGGTTCCAAGCTTGACTTAGGATCTCTAAAGTCAAGCTTGAGGGGGAGTATTAACTTGAAGAAAGAAAAAAGAGAAAACAAAGGTGTTGGGTTGAGATTGAATCTGGTGCAAGATTAGGGTTTGATCTCCGGGAAGCTATGGAAGAGCTTTAGGAGTGTCTAGGAAGGTCAAGGAGTGATCTAAGGCTGTTGCAAGTTTAGGGTCAAGTCAAGGAGTGACTTTGACATCATTTGGGAAGAAATGGAATAGTGTGCAAACTTAGGGTTAGGGTTTGTACGGATTTGGTACAGACGGATGTACTCGAACCGTATGGATCCGTACAAGACCAATGTTGACCTAAGATGCTAAAACTCCATTCTAGTGTAACCATTTGAGCTTGTGCATAAATAGGGTTTGGTGGTCACTATTGAGATCACTATTGGGATATCTTGGGTCACAAGGAACTTGTGACACAAGACAAGAACCAAATCAGCAAGAATGAAGAAATGAGCTATGTGGCGTGTTGTTTGAATATTGTGACCGTTGGGGCAAAGTTAGAGGAGCTTGAAGAGCTGGAAACAGGCTGGCGTGAGCTTTCTCTTGACTATGTATTGACCATGTATCTGGACAGATACATGGGAAGGTTCATGGGAGCCTAAGGAGAGCCAATGAGAGTGCAGCCTTCTTTGACCAGTTTGTATCAACCAATCACAACCATTTCGTCCAAGACCAAAGAACATACCAAGACTGATCCAAGCCATCCATTATTCAAGTTATTATCAGCCATTAGATGTAGGTTTAATGGTTTCAGATTGTAAAGCTTATAAAAGTAAGTGTATGCTCATTTGTAAGCTCTTAAGCGAGTGAGAGGGGTTTCCTCTCCTCCTTCATAATAAAGTGTGTATTCTTGGCCAGAATCTCTTTTAATCTCTCCCTTTCTTATACACAAAACTCATAATCTATCTTATAATCTCTTATACACTTTGTTTCTGGTCTTGATACACACACATACCATCATTCCATTTCCATAACCATTTCAAGACCAATCTGCCTTGTAAAGGCTTTGTTGTTTCTCACACTCACACACAGCCTTGTACTCTAAAATCTAACAGAAATTTGCTAAAACAGGAGATACCTGACGGGGTAATTCACTTTGACATCTTCTGCTTTTTAACTCTGCAACAAAGTCGTCAGAATCTGAACATACTCCAACCCAGTCTCCATTAAGAAGAACTTTGTGTTTCCATTCCAATATCAAAGAGTTTTTCCACCACAGGATCCATAATTTGAGTGCTGACAATTCCAAGGAGAGACAGGTTCTTCACAAGACCACAATTTTCGCCATTTGGGGTTGACAAAAAGCATACTCTGCCCCAGTGAGAGGGATGCCTGTTGCATACATTATAAACAATGCAGTCACATTTCAGTTTTCAAAGTCAAAAACGCATTGTTAAGTTCCCAACAAAGTTCCATTATTTCACAGCTCACATTACAATGTAACTAAAATGGGTAACCTCACTGTCGACATCAGGAAAATACACAAGATAGAGTGACTACGGGAAAGGGAAACAAGAAAGACAGTATCGGAATTTCTTAATAGCAATATATCTAAACAAAATCAGTATAAATCTGGGTCAAGCATAGGACTCTGCAGGAAACAGTGATCATCATCATAACTATATGAAAGAGTCTAATACCAATAAAACAGACCGAAGACATGCAAGGCCGCGCGTATACTTATATTTTAAACAAACCAGGGGGTTTTGGAAATTCCACGTGTATATGCATCCTCCTCCTGGTCTTGAGAAACTTGTGAAGCCTGGAAATGTTCTAAGATTGAAGAAAGCAATCTATGGTTTAAAGCAGTCACCAAGGGCTTGGTATACTAAGTTGAGCACCACATTGAATGGCCGGGGCTTTAGGAGATAAGAGCTGGACCACACTCTTTACTCTTACCACTTCCTCAGGTATTATTGTCCTTCTTGTGTATGTTGATGATATCATCATCACAGGAAGTGACAAGGCTGGTATTCAAGCAACTAAAGACTATTTAAAATCTTTATTTGAGATTAAAGACTTAGGAGAAATGAAGTACTTCCTTGGAATTGAGTTGTGTAGATCCAAGGAAGGGCTATTCATTTCTCAAAGGAAATATACACTTGATATTTTGAAAGATGCAGGTAGACTAGGCATACCAGCTAAGATGCCTATGGAAGATGGATATAAGGCTCCACGTGAGGGGGAGATTGAAGATAGTCCTCCATTCAAGGATGCTAAGCTCTATAGGAAGCTTGTGAGTAAGCTTATCTATTTAACTATTACAAGACCTGATATTTGCTTTGCTGTGAATCAGGTAAGTCAACATATGCAAGAACCAAAAGAACATCATTGGGAAATGGTGAACTGGGTGCTTATGTACCTCAATGGAACGACTGGTCTAGGGGAATGGATGGGCTGTAATGGAAGCACAGAAGTTGTTGGGTATTGTGATGTAGATTGGGCTGGAGATAGAGCTGATAGAAGATCTACCACAGGTTATTGCACGTTTATTGGAGGAAATCTTGTAACTTGGAAGAGCATGAAGCAGAAGGTTGTATCATGTTCAAGTGCTGAGGCCGAGTATAGAGCAATGCTGAAGCTTACTAATGAGTTGGTGTAGATCAAGGGGATACTGAAGCATTTGGAGATTGATCAAGCCACACCAATGACTATGCATTGTGATAATGAAGCAGCTATTCACATTGCCACAAATTCAGTGTTTCATGAAAGGACCAAGCACATTAAGGTGGATTGTCACAAGGTTAGACAGATGATAGGGTTGGGAGTCATCTTGCCGTGTTACACAAGAAGTTAAGATCAGTTGGCTGATGTTTTTACCAAGGTAGCTAGGCAAAAGACAATGGAGTCCATACACATAAGGTTATGACTCAGTGATCTCACGCCTGAGGGATAATCTATACACTCTCCTGATCATGGGGTCTCTACTCTTTTACTCATCAAGGTTTTGTCCCAATTGGGTTTTCTTTGATGAGATTTTAATGAGGGAGAGCTCATGGTCATTCCAAGCTTGACTTGTTTCACATGGTCAAGCTTGAGGGGGAGTGTTAAGATGTGATGAATAAATGAGTGTTTGAGAAGGAGGTTAAGGGTGGTTCAGTATAGAAGAAGATGGAGAAGTGTTTGCAAGGCAGAAATGATCAAGTGGTACGGACTGTACGGACTGTACGGACCACTTGATCATTTCAAGTGTGGAAATGACCTTCTACAATATTCTGAGAAGTGCAAATTTAGGGTGAGTTGTACGGACCAAGAGATATTCGTACAAGTATGGTAACTTGTGGCTTAAGGTACTGATGCTACTATTGAGCTAAGGAAGAGAGGTGAAAGACACCGAGTTATGAAGAGGCTTTGAGGAGCAAAGACTCTGAATGGGAAGGAGGCTCTCTCTTGTTACCGTTTGAAGATAAGGTCACTCTACTTTCCAGCTGGTCCAAGGTGTAAAGGTGAAGAAAGCATCCGGTCAAGATCCCTTTGGTATCAAGCGTGTGGCTTATCTTGGCCATTCATTTAAAATCAGAGGCGCCTAAAGTGTTGACTCCACATGCTTAACGTTGAAGCTTATCTTCTTATTTTACACACGAAAACCCTTGCTTACCTCGGCTATATATATGTAAACTTATCATTAAGATTAATCAAGCAAGTATTATTCAGTCTTCTCTATTCTCTTACAATGATACTCGTTTAAAGCTCTACTCTCTCAATATTCCCTCTAAATCTCATTCCTAAACACACTTAATCTCATTTCTCTAAACATTTTATGGTATCAGAGCCAGGTTGCTCATAACCTTGGCGGTATTCTCTTGAATCTTCAGCTTCATTTCAAAGTTAGAATCTTCTCTCTCTTCCAAAAGTTCGAGCCATGGAGAAGACCTTGAAGATAGTGGTTTCGGTGACCCTTAAAGGTGGAAGCAACTACCTTTTGTGGACGAGGCTGGTGAAAACAGCAGTGGGGAGCAAGGGTTTATGGAGTCACATCAAGGATGGAACTCCAAAACCAGTCGCTCAAGAAGGAGAAGGTGAGCAAGATCTTGCCTTGGTGGATGAAGACAAGTGGGCTCACGATGATCTGGTGGTATTATCAGTAATCCAAGCTTCACTTGAGACTTCAATACTTGAAGCTTATAGTTATTGTGAGACAGCAAAGGACCTTTGGGAGACTCTCCAAAAGGTGTATGGAAACACTTCAAACCTTAGCCGCGTGTTTGAAGTGAAGAGAGCCATCAATACTTTGGTTAAAGAGGAGGTTGAGTTTACTAAACACTTGGGAAAGTTCAGAGCTTTGTGGTCTGAACTCGAGATGCTGAGGCCAAACACAACTGACCATGATGTCTTGATGGAAAGGCGGGAGGAGGATCAGGTCTTTGGGTTGATGTTGACACTGAATCCTGGATACAATGACCTGATCAAGCATCTCTTGAGGTCGTCTAAGCCTCCATCGTTTGAAGAAGTGTGTGCTCAGGTCCAAAAGGAGGAGGGTTCACACGGGTTGTTTGGTTGAAGATGAGAGTTGTCTCATGGCAACCAGGCGGAAGCTGTGCAAGCAAACAAGGCTATGTACAAGATTGAGGAAAGGAAGTATGGTGAAGAAAGGAGGTTTGAAGGAACTTGTGACCATTGTAAGAAGCTGGGTCAGAAGAGGAGTCAGTGCTGGGTTCTCCATCCCCATCTCAAACCTGCCAAGTTCATGAGGGAGAGGGAAGCAAAAGCTCATCTCTCAGCTGATGCTAGTGAAGCCGGTTCATCTGGAGCAGGGCCTAGCAAGAAGGATGGTGAAGGGAAGGCCTTAACCACTCAGCATGTACCAGGAAAGGGTCAGGAGAATGACACAATCCGTAGGTCTGACATTGAGGCTTTAATCAAAGCTCTCAAAGATGGTAACACTCTCGGAAACACTCTTGGTTACTCTCATAATGCTATAACTGAGTTATATGATAGAAGTACTTATTCTGCTGCTGAACATAATTACCTAGGTTGCTATCTTAGTAAGAGTGAAACACCTAGATCATTAGTATCTCCTATGTTGAATAAACCTTTAATCATTGATTCTGGTGCCACTCATCACATGACAAGTGACATCAGTCTTATAAAAGACATAGAATCAACTAATGGTCATGTGAAAATTGCTAATGTTGATAGGATAGAAATAAAAGGCATTGGTAAACTGAAATTATTTGATAAAGAATCTAGTGCTTTCTACATGCCTGAGTTTACTTCTAACCTATTATCAGTTAAGAAAAGTACTAATGATGTTAATTTTCAGGATATTGAGAGCAATAAGTTGATTGGGAAAGGAGTAACCAAGGGAGATCTCTATATGCTTGAAGATGTTACTAGTGTTCCGAGTTCTAGTTATCCGTTTACTTATGTTTCTGCTTTGAATAATGATGTATTGTGGCATTCTAGATTAGGTCATCCTCATGTTAGAGCTCTAAGTTTAATGATTCCAGGTGTGGTGTTTAAAAATAATAATTGTGAAGCATGTATTTTGGGCAAACATTGTAAAAGTGTGTTTCAAAATTCTAGTACCATTTATGAAAAATGTTTTGATCTTGTGCATTTTGATGTTTGGACTGCTCCTTGTTTGTCTAGAGATAATTACAAGTACTTTGTCACTTTCATTGATGAAAAATCTAAATACACCTGGATCACTCTCATTCAAACAAAACATAGGGTGTTAGATGCATTTAAAAAACTTTCAAGACTATGTGACTAACCATTATAATGCTAAGCTTAAGATTTTCAGATCAGATAATGGTGGAGAGTACACAAGTCTTGCCTTTAAACAACACCTAGCTCAACATGGGATACTTCACCAAACTAGTTGCCCTTATACTCCGCAGCAAAATGGAGTTGTTGAGAGGAAGAATAGGAATCTTATGGAGGTTGCTAGATCAATGATGTTTCAGAGCAATGTCCCAAAGAGGTTCTGGAGTGATGCTGTAATGTCTGCTTACTATTTGATCAATCGGATACCAACCAGAATCCTTGAAGACAAGTCACCATTTGAAGTTCTTAACCAGAACCAGCCATATCTGCATCATCTCCGGGTCTTTGGGTGCCTTTGCTTTGTACTTGTTCCAGGGAAGTTGAGAAATAAACTTGAGCCTAAGAGTACAAGAGCTATGTTTATTGGTTATTCTACAACTCAGAAAGGATATAAGTGCTATGATCCGAAGACTAAAAGAGTGCTAGTCTCAAGGGATGTGAAGTTTATGGAACACAAGGGATACTATGAAGAGAAGAGATGGGAAGATTTGGAAGACTTATCTAAACCATCTGATAAGGCTGCAAGCCTCAGAATTATTTTGGAGGGTCTTGGTATCAATATAAACCAGGATCAGGGAAGGCATGGAGCGCCTAGTCCCACTGAAGCTGAAGAACCATCTCACCTTGATCATGAGGGGGGAGAGGAACCTGAAGGTGGATTACATGAAGAAAGGGATCATGTTAGTCATGACCAAGGTTCAATGGAGGAAGAAGGTGAAATTGATAGCTCGCAAGAAGGAGGAGGCAACATTGATAGTTCTCAAGGCCAAGAATCTTGTGTAGAAGAAGAGAAACATGTGGAGATTTCATTGAGAAGGAGCACAAAAGTGAGGAAGCCACCTAGTAATTGGGTTAACACAAGAGTATACTACAATGCTCAAGCAGTAGCTCATCCTAGTCAAGCAGTTTGCTCCTTTGCCGAGTTCCCAAAAGAACATTGTGCCTTCATGACCAGTCTAGATGAGAGTCATGTACCAAGATCTTATGAAGAAGCTATGGAAGACAAGGAATGGAGAAGCTCAGTAGGTGATGAGACTGAAGCGATGATAAAGCTTCATTCCTTGGCTTGATCAATCTCCAAATTCTTCAGTATCCCCTTGATCCACACCAACAACTTCTGTGAAGAAGATGCTTCGCTCTCGCATTCTGCATTTGATTTCTTTGGTCTGCATCAACAAGAAAAGTGAATTTAGATTCACAAAAAGTGTGAAAATGTGTGAGGAGAATTGAATAACTTACCTTGCTTTGCGTTTCTTTTTCACGGCAACAATTTCGGGTTCTTGCTCAAGAGATATATCAGGTAGTGCAAGAAACTTGCATTCGAGAAGAGCAGGACGTTGTGACTCCCGATCAACAAAGTTACCTACAATAGCTTCTTTTTGAAATCTTGTAGCTTCTTGTAAAAGAGGCACTTGGTGAGGATATAATTGCATCCACCTCCTCCGGCATTGATTATCAGTACGACGAGGCACATGTGAAGCGCTTTTAGACCAGTTACCAACCTCATGTTCTGACATTGCTTCTCTCAACTTTGCATCTTCTTCCTTGGTCCACTTCCCATGATTTACATTGGGGGCTTGTTGGGGTCAAAATCGGTACGACGGAATCAATAACCAAAATTCTCCGCAAACACACAAACGCGACAGTTTTATTAATCTCGAGAATCATTTTATAAAACTCGAAAGGTCGTTTTATAAAACTCGAGAGATCGTTTTATAAAAACTCGAAGATAGTTTTATAAAACTCGAGGATCGTTTTATAAAACTCGAGAAGCCGTTTTATAAAACTCAAAGATCGTTTTATAAAACTCGAAGATCGTTTTATAAAACTCGAAGATAGTTTTATAAAACTCGAAGATCGTTTTATAAAACTCGAAGATCGTTTTATAAAACTCGAGAAGCCGTTTTATAAAACTCGAAGATCGTTTTATAAAACTCGAAGATCGTTTTATAAAACTCGAAGATAGTTTTATAAAACTCGAAGATCGTT
>CAKOAT010164822.1:81931-98674 GCA_932364175.1 Eruca vesicaria subsp. sativa
TATGTTGTATTTCCCTTAAAAATCGCTGCCGCAGGAACAGGCGCTTCAGGCTGCTCCGCTCACTCGGGAACAGTTTGCAGACTGTTCCGCGTGAAAATTCCCAAATTGCACTCTTTTTCTCCAACTGGTCCATCTTCCATCCGAAGCAACTCCATACCTGTAATGACTTAGAAAGGACTAAAAAGACTCGATAAAGACTCAAAAACACTTTAGAAAACATTGTTAGAATATGCTAAAAACACCATATATCAGGTACCTGATACAGAAAAACTCGAACAAATAAGTTGTTCACAAAACTAAAGGAAAAGGATATGATAAATCTGATATATTCCCACGCAAGAAT
Source organism: Eruca vesicaria subsp. sativa (assembly GCA_932364175.1). Lineage (NCBI taxonomy): Eukaryota > Viridiplantae > Streptophyta > Magnoliopsida > Brassicales > Brassicaceae > Eruca > Eruca vesicaria. Next base: position 82,275 of record CAKOAT010164822.1, read on the forward strand.
ATGAAAAGACAGATTTCTCTCAGATCAAACAACCCTAGTTTATCAGATTTCGACACAGATCTAACAAAAAAATTCAGAATATGAATGATTTAATATATCTATGATCAGATTTCACAGTTCTTAGCGACAGTTGATCAGATCTAACCAAAACACACAAAGTAATGATGAGATAATTTCGAAATAAAGAGATAAGAGACTTCCCTTCCAGAGCTTGCTCTTATACCACTTAATACAACCCTAGGAAAGAACTCTAGATAGATTAGGGATAATCCAAGGCAGAAACGAGGCAGAAGACTCGAGTTTCTCCAAGGCAGTGAGGTGATTGGTGACACAAAGGTTATGGGAACTCCTTTGATAATTTTAGGCTCTTGATCTAGATATAACGCACTGGAAAAAGGACCCTTGAACACTGGATGCAACACACAGCAAGCTCTCTACTCGGCAGAATAGACAACAAAAGAAAGAAAAAGTTTTTGACTGAAAAGATGATGCTCTTATTACTCAGTTTCGTGCACAATATATAGGAGAGAAGGCTGTACATGCACAGCATCTCGAAAAATACAAGAGGAATAAAGACATAGGCTCCTCTTGAAAACACACAAAGACTGAAGTTTGAAAATAACATAAAAATTTAGATATAAAGATAATATAAGGTAGAAATGTGGTTGGACCATGACTCCATCGTCTAGGAAATATGTAAGTAGTCTTGAGGCCTCGTTAAAAACCTTCCTCCAGAATACCTCGTCGGACAAAACCGGAAGAGAGGAAAAGAGCACACGCAATCCTACTTGCCTAGATGATGATCAGCTTGAGGTAGTGATAGCTTGAATGATGGTTAATGTGTCTTGAACAATCAAGCCTTGTCCAAGACCTTCTTCTTGTCTCCATGATATTTTTAGTGTCTTAGCAACTTCCTCATTGAGTTTCTTGGTTCTGGAACGAGTCATAAGTCCTTCTGGAATGGCTAACTCATCCTCTTTAGCAATCTGGTCCATGATCACATCAAATACTAAGTCTTGGTTGCTTCTTCTTCACTGGAAACCATCTGTGAACTGCCCTCCACTAGAATGGCTTCCCATCTTTGAATAACCACCAAGTACTCTCATTAGTGATCATTGAAGCCTTCTCAACACTCCCCCTCAAGCTTGACCATGTGGAACAAGTCAAGCTTGGAAGGATTGCTTCAATGATCCACCATACAAACCATTACTCACTTCAGACCTTGCCACCTTCTTGGAATGCTAGTTAATTCATCAGCTCTCTACAACCACCTCAACATCTGAAGCCGCATTGCTAGAGTAACCTTCTTCACACCAGCCAATAGCTCTCTGAATGCTCTCTTGTCTAAGCTTTACCACTGCTTAAACCCGGATGGCAACTTCTTCTTTCTCTTGCAATGGTAAGGAGGAACAGGTCATGAACTTTGGCACTTCAGGTGGCTCATTTGAGTCCCCACCTCAAGCTTGAATTGAGTCTAGGTTCAAGCTTGAAATGAGCCTCAATGAGCTTTCAAGACCAGGAGCACACCACCCTAACAGCTGCGCTTAAATCACTGATCCACCCTCTTGCCTTTAGCTTCAAGTACCCATGGATCACCGGCCTTCCTCATGACTTTGGTGGCGACCTTCTTCTTATTGTGTGCCTTGAACCAGGAGCTCAACAACCTTCTTGGTCTGCGCTTCTTATAACCGGCTACTACACCAAGAACTTCCCATTTCTCCACACAATGGACCAAGTCTTCCTCTTATCTCGGATGGTACTGAACAAAGCCCACTACTTGTGAACCTGAAACAACACTCACACTCCAAACAAGATAAGACACATTTGCATAGGGATCAAAGTTTGACTAATCATCAAGTTTGATCTCCAATGTCACAAGCATTGCATCAGACAGATTTTTATCATGACTAAGATCCTCTAATGCAAGCTTACCAATCTCTAAATGCAAGCAAGTTCTGATCAGGAAACAAGACAATACATTTAGGCAATCTTAAACACTACCTTAACCGCATCTTAGACATGAGTCTAGATGTCTCAACCTTAAGGCAGTACCAAGACACAATGAAGCCTTCCTTAACCGCATCTTAGTTATGACACTAAGTGCATCAACCTTAAGGCAGCAACAAGATAAATATGCATCACACAATGCATCACACAACGCAATAACCTTCAAGTCGGATTTATTTCATATATGCAAGCTGGATTAGACCTTAACATCTAGCATCCTAACAAGCATCTTTAAATCCGAGGTTAAGCATTTTAGAAACAACTCTCAATCACCAACAATCACTCATCAGCATCCTGGGACAGATTCTAAATCATTTTCAATTTCATTTAGCAATCTTTAAACATATCCTCGGGTTTTAATTATTTTACCACACTACACAACACAACAATCAGTCACATATAACATTCATTTCATAAAGACTCATGCTTTATACAAGAGAAAAGGATTTCCCTACACCCAAGGATCATTGTATGGATCCTTGATTCCATTGGAATGAACATGAGCTGTTGGTGTCGACCCCAACCTCTCCTTCCTTCATGGACCTTTCTCTTGAACCCTCCATATCAAAGACCCCACCTTTCTTCATGTTTTGAACTCGCCCCACCAGGAAAAAGATAAAGCTATCACCTTTCCTCTTGTACCATGGACAGATATCGTTTGGACTGGTTTGATGAAGTGGGTAGCTAATCATCAGGGATGGACATGAGAGAGTGTAGATCAACCAAAGACAGCTTCTGGACACCAAGGATGAACTCACCTTCTTCTTAAAAGGATGAACAGCCGGATGAACATGAAGCTTCTTCTTGGTTTGAAAATGACATGGGAGAAGCTTTGAGCTTGCGGAAGCTACAGCTAAGGTTCTGATGAACCTGGCTCTGATACCATAAAGGTTTTATAAACCTTTGGGAATTCCCTGATTGTTTGTGTGAAGAGAAACTCCAAATGGGGAGATGATTACTTGTTTAGGCGATTTAGGTGAGAGAGAGATAATAGAGATTTGCGTGAGAGACTTAGAGATTTAGAGACTTTAGAGATTTGGGGCAAATTCAAAGATTAGAGAGACTACGAGAATATGAAGAGGGAAACCCCCCCCCCCCCTTTCAGCTTAAGGCACAAAATCGCCAACTACAATTGTTGAGAAGCTTCTTGTGATCCCAGAGCTTGATGTTATTCAAGAGGAGAAGCAACCAAGGTTTAGGAAGCAATGTAGAGAATGAAGAAGCAATCTCCAATGTGGCTTCAAGTGTTGAGGTGGTTGGAGAGTTGGTGATGAGTTCTCACATAGTTCTAGAAGCATGGTGGTTATCCTAGAAGAAGAAGCAACCAAGACTCACATAAGACTTGATAGTGGAGTAGTGTGATCTGGTTGTCCGAGACCTTAACTTAACAAGAAGGTTAGGTGAAAGGGGGAGAGACCAAGATCAGTATGGAGGATGCACACAAGGTGTTGAGTGTGTGCTAAGGAAAGTGATGTCGTCTATGGCATCACATGAGGGCCATGATCCAGGGTCTTTGTGTGTCCATCACACTGATGAGAACACAAAGACCCACTGGCCAATCCCTAGGCCTTGTAAGGCTCTACTCTTTTCCTTATGAGGGTTTTATCCCTAAAGAGGGTTTTCTCTCATAAGGTTTTTAATGAGGGGTTTCTTCAAGGTTCCAAGCTTGACTTAGGATCACTAGAGTCAAGCTTGAGGAGTGTTAACTTGAAGAAGAGAAATGGTATTGAGATGAGATTGGATGAAGCAAAGGTCTTGTGCAAGATTAGGGTTTGATCTTCGGGAAGTTATAGAAGAGCTTTAGGAGTATCTAAAGGTCAAGGATTGATCTAAGGATGGTGTAAGGTTAGGGTCAAGTCAAGGAGTGACTTAGACACCATTTGGGAAGAGATGGAGTAGTGTGCAAACTTAGGGTTAGGGCTTGTACGGATTTGGTACGGACGGATGTACTCGGACCGTACGGATCCGTACAAGACCAATGTTTCCCTAAGAAGCTTAAACTCCATTCTAGTGTGACTATTTGAGCCTGTGCATAAATAGGGTTTGGAGATCACTATTGAGATCACTATTGAGGTATCTTGGGTCACAAGGAACAAAGAGAAACTTGTGACACAAGACAAAGAACCATTCTCATCAAAGAGTAATGTTTAAGGTGTGGGCGAGTTGGTTTGAATAATGTGACCATTAGGGCAAAGTCAGAGGAGCTTGAAGAGCTGGAAACAGGCTGGCGTGAGCTGTCTCTTGGCTGTGTATTGACCATGTATCTGGTCAGATACATGGGAAGGTTCATGGGAGCTTAAGGAGAGCCAATGAGAGTGCAGCCTTCCCTTTGACCAGTTTGAATCAACCAATCAGACACCAGCTCGTCCAAGACAATATCAAGACTCCATCTAAGCCATCCATTTCTCTTTATCTCACGTTGTTATAGCCATTAGATTAAGGGTTATGAATCAGATTGTATATTGCTTATAAAAGCAAGCCATTAGCGATTTGTAAGCTCTAAGAGAGTGAGGAGGCATTGCCTCTCCACCTTCAGAAATAATAAAAGTGTGTTCTTGATCACTCTCTCTTAATCTCTCCCTTTCTTAAGTCTTAAATCTAAAAATCTCTCTAAGTCTTTATTGTTTCTGATCAAAGTTCATACTTGTTTAGTCATCAGATTTCTTTCTTCACCAAACAAACATCAAACTCGTTTTATACTCTCTCACACACACAACCAGAGTTGCTAGATCTCTTAAAAACTAACAACAATGCCTTATATAGGCTTTACAATCTGAAACTCATAAACCCTTAATCTGAGGGCTAAAATAATAACTTGAGAAATGAATGGCTTGGATGTAGTCTTGGAATGGTCTTGGAAAGGAGGACTGTGATTGGTTCACTCAAATCTGGTCAAGGAAGGCTGGAGCCTGATTGGCTAAGGAGAGGCTCCCATGAACCAGACCACATAAGTGTCTAGGTTCATGTTCTTGTGTGCAATGCTGTAAAGTTAAAGGCTTGCTTTAACTTTACAGCCTGTCTCTTATCTCTTTAGATGCTCTCAGCATATTCCTTTAGCACACTCAGCTCCCAACAGCTCTATTACATCACCCTAAACTCGCACACACACACACACACATGAACTTCTTCTTGTCGGTTCGGTTCCATTTACTTGTGTGACAAGTTCACTTTGTTCCTTGTGATCCAAGCTATCTCAATAGTGATTACTATTCTCAATAGTTATCTCAATAGTGATCCCAATCCCTATATATGCGCAATGCTCAAATGGTTCTTCTAGAGTGGAGTTTATGCAACTTAAGGCAAAATTGGTCTTGTACGGATCCGTACGGTCCGAGTACATTCGTCAGTACCAAATCCGTACAAGCCCTAACCCTAATTCTTGCACACTACTCCAAATCTTCCCAAATGGTGTCTTCGTCACTCCTTGACTTGACCCTAACCTTGCACCAGCTTTAGATCACTCCTTGATCATCTTAGATAATCCTAAAGCACACTATTGCTTTCCCGGAGCTCTAACCCTAATCTTGCACTTGACCATCTCTCTCTCTCAATACCATTTCTCTTCTTCAAGTTAACAGCTTAAGGTGTAGCATTGGCTCCTCTTGTGTCCTTGTCTTTTGCAATGATCACACTCACCCCTTAACCTCCTATCATCACCAAACCTTCTCTCCTCTGGCCTGTACCCCACCTTGTTAGCTAGACCAGTCTCAGCCTTGTTAGCAAGAGACATGTCTCCTTTGCCACCAAAGAGATGAAGACTTTCTTCTTCATTTTGTAGCTGAGTGTATACTTCCACCATGGATGGTAGGTTTGGTGACCTCAAGATGTGCTTAATTACATCTGTGTAAGCCGGGCTTAGAGTCATCAGTAGACTAAACACCTCATCTTGTTCCCTCCTCTCATTGAGGATCTATTGGTCAGTAGTGTTTGGCCTCAAGCTCACAAGTTCAGACCACAAGGTTCTGAACTTTACCAAATGTTTGGTTAACTCTACCTCTTCTTGCACGAGTGAGTTGATAGCTCTCTTCAACTCAAACACTCAGCTCAGATATGTTATGTTCCCAAACGTCTTCTGGAGTGTCTCCCACAGGTGCTTAGGCGTCTCATACTAGCTGTAGGCTTCAAGAAGAGGCACCTCAAGAGAACCTTGTAACATAGACAGTACCATGAGGTCATCTCGGATCCACTTCTTCTCCTCAGCTAACTTGGAACCTTTTTCTCTGCACCTTCTTCTCCTTCCTTGGCCACTGGTTTAGGAGCATCCCCAGTGATGTGATTCCATAACCCTAGCCTCCCAATAACAGTCTTCATGAGTCTAGACCACAGCAAGTAGTTGCTTCCACCTTTGAGTGAAACCGGAACAGTGATGATCTTGTGATTGTTGTTGTTGTCTTCCATCTTGTTTCTCGAGAAATAAAGAGCTTCAAAGTTTGAGACTTGTATAAGCTGAAGAACACACACGAGATCTCAATACCAAAGCCTAACCTGACTCTGATACCATAAAATGTTTGAGGATTAAGCTTTAGTATTGAGGAATGTATGAGAGATTGAGTGTTTATGTGTAAATGTGTAAAGAAACCATGGTGAATTTAGAGAGAAGAATACTGAAGATTCGTATGTATTAATGTGTGTAGAGAGATTACAATCAGATTTATCAGCTTAAGTAGACAATACAAAGAAGATAAGGTTTAGACTAAGCATGTGTAGTCAAAGGAAGAGGAGCCTAAAATTCAAATGCATCCAATGAAAGAGGTCACACGCTTGATGGTAATGGTATCTTGACTAGATACCATTCACCTTTCCAGCTTGCTTTACTTTACAGCTTACACCAGCTGAAACCTTATCCACCCTTTCTTATCCTCCAACGGATACAAGAAAGCTGAACGAAACCTTCCTTCTCATTGAGTGTCTTCCACCATAATTAATCTTTGTGATCATTTACCACAGTAACAACTTAGTTACCACAGTAACTAATTTGTTACTGTCATGGTAAATTCTCACCAATATTAATCCGAGATCCTCACCTCTAGACTTACTCCTAACACAGCCATGCTCACTCCTCAACTCTCTCCTTGGTACATAAGTTACTCAATGCCATAATCTGATCATCTCTCTTTAATACTCATATCTTCTTTATTAATCTTAACACTTAGTACCTTCACAGTAGCATTGTAATGATTAGTAACATGTGCTTGGAAGTTTACAAAGGCATCTAGAACTCTATCCTTAGATGGAAGCAATGTGATCCAAGTGTACTTAGATTTCTCATCAATGAAAGTCACAAAATACTTCTGATTGTCCCTAGACACACACGAAGAGATCCACACATTAGAGTGATCAAGATCAAAGAAATTCTCATATATAGTCTCTGATGTTGGGAAAACGGTTCTACAATGCTTCCCTAGGATGCATGATTCACACTCCAAATGATTGAATGATAAAGTGGGTCAAATCAATTCAATTGCACGAGTATGAGGATGTCTCAATCTAGCATGCCAAGTAATGCTATCAATACTATCAGTTGCACTACTTAAACACATAGAATTAAAGGGTTTAGGGAACTTAGCCATTTGGAGGTAGTAGAGCTCATTCTGGCTGTCTCCACGGCCTATGACTTGTCCAGACTCAACACTTGAAACTCCACTTCATTTGGTCTGAATACCACTTGGCAATTGAGATCCACGGTTGCCTTCTTCACAGAGATCAGATTGGATGTGAACCGAGGTATATAAAAGGCTGTTGAGTCCTTGTCAAACAGCTTTAGATTGCCTATCCCTTCTATTGGAATCTGATCACCATTAGCCACCTTGACATTCCCTTTGTGAGTTCTAATATCACTCATCAGACTCCTATCACTTATCATGTGATGAGTTGCTCCAGAATCAATGATGATGGGTTTGTTAGATGTGGATGCTTTGGCAGGAGCTCCTAGTCTCCGGGTCGTCGCCAAAGCATACACATGCTTGACAAACTCATCCCAATCCTTCTTGGTAACCGGACCATCCGCTCTTGCTATCTCTGGCCTCTTGAACTTGTTTGACATTCCCTAGAGTCACTTATGTAAGCTGAATATAACAGCTTCCTTGAACTTGTTCACACATCCATCCGAGACCAGGTAGCTTATCTTCCATAAAGATATGCTCCACTACCTGATCATACTCTGAATTTAAACCGAACAGCAAGCTAAGCACTTCATCCTGCTTCATTCTTTCTTGCAATACTTCCGGATCACTAGTCCATGGCCTTAATTCATTTAACTCAGACCACATACCCCACAGCTTCTCTACAAACAGATTCAACTCATCCTTCCCTTGTTTCAGATCTCTAATAGCTTTCTTTACCTCAAAGACCCTAAGAAGATTATGTTATTTTTAGAGAGTTTAAGAGAGATTAGGTGAAGAAGAGATTTGAGATTCAATAGTAAGTACCTGTGATAAGAGGAAAAGAAGAGATTAAGAGAGATTAGGTGAAGAAGAGATTTGAGATTCAATAGTAAGTAAGAGAATAAAGAGACTCAAAGATTGCTTGCTTTTTCATTAATCCGACATTACAAATATATAGGAGAGACATCAGGGTTTTTTGATACAAAGGGGTCAAAGTTACTATAGCAAAGCATGTGGAATCAAGGATAGGAGGAGCGCTTAATTCAAACGTATGGAGGAGGGAGTCCACACGCGTGTGGCATAAGGCATCTTGGACTAGATGCCTTTGCCTTCCCAGCTCTGTCCAGCTGTAAAGGCTCTTCCTTCTTATCTCTCAACGGTTACCTTTTATCTCCAAACCTTCTCCCTTACACCAAAGCACCCGTACCATTTCTTTCCTTGACTTCCAAGATTCACATTTAAACTTCCCACCATTTCATGAAGTGTACGGACCAAGTCATGTCCGTACACCCTATGTATAAACTCAACTCCTTCTCATCACAACTTCCCTTCTCTTTCTCATACATATTAAGCTCTCTCAACTCCACACTCCCCCTCAAGCTAGACCATGTGAAACAAGTCTAGCTTGGAAGTGCAATGAGGTCTTCCTCATTAAAAACCTTACCAAAGAAAACCCTTGAGTCCCTAGGGATAAATCCTTGATAAGGAAAAGAGTAAAGACCCCATTACAAGGGGATTAGCTGGGCCTAAAAAGATCTATGAGTCCCAACCTGTTATGGATGGACTCCATAGTCTTTTGGCTTGCTGCTTTAGTGAACACATCCGCTAACTGATCCTCACTCCTGGTGAAAAAAGGTAATATCACTCCAAGTTCGATCATTTGCCACACCTTGTGACAATCTACATCTATGTGCTTGGTCCTCTCATGAAAGACTGAGTTGCTGGCTATATGGATTGCTGCTTGGTTGTCACAATGCATTGTCATTGGAGTAGCTTGATAGATCTCTAGATGCTTCAGTATGCCCTTGATCCATACCAGCTCGTTTTTGAGCTTTAACATTGCTCTATACTCAGCTTCTGCACTTGAACAAGACACTACCTTCTGCTTCTTACTATTCCATGTAACCAAGTTGCCTCCAATGAATGTACAATAGCCTGTGGTTGATCTTCTATCAGCCCTATCACCAGCCCAATCCGCATCACAGTATCCAACCACTTCAGTACTTCGATTACGCCCCATCCAAACTCCAAGACCTCTTTTTCCATTCAGATACATCAAGAGCTGGTTCATATTCCCCAATGATGTTCCTAAAACCTTTTGTGGTTTAGACTGTGTTTAATAATAATCAGAGATAATTAGAGCAGAGATTAGAGAATAGAGAGAGATTCTAGAGAGAGAGATAGACTCATAATTTCGTGTGTTATTTTAAAATGAGGATACGAGTGGTGGAGCGCCTGAATAAAGGAGTGGTCAACATGCCTCACATTCTTGATGCTTTTGGCATCTTGACTAGATGCTGAATCACTTTACCGCTTGCACCAGCTAGCTATCACCCAGCCTTATCCTTCCAACAGTCACAAGCTGATCATGTGTATCCAAACCTTCCATCTCAACAAGAGAATCCGACCACCTCTCCATTTACCTTGATAAGGTAACTTTCATGTGGTAACATTTTGTTACCATAGTAAACCAGTAAATAAAGATTTACTCAACATCTCATCTTCTCTTCTACACTTCAAGATACCTTGTCTCATGTAATCTTCTGCTCATCTCAACACTCCCCCTCAAGCTTGACCATGTGAAACAAGTCAAGCTTGGAATGACCATGAGATTTCCCTCCTTAAAACCTCACCAAAGAAAAACCATTTGGGACAAAACCTTGATGAGTAAAAGAGTAGAAACCTTATGATCAAGAGAGTGTATAGATTAGCACTTAGGCGAGAGATCAATGAGTCCTAACCTTATGTGTATGGACTCCATTGTCTTCTGCCTAGCTGCCTTGGTGAACAGATCTGCCAATTGATCTTCACTCCTAGTGTAACATGGCAAGATCACTCCCAAGACTATCATCTGCCTCACCTTGTGGCAGTCAACTTCAATGTGCTTTGTTCTTTCATGGAACACTGAGTTGTAGCAATGTGAATAGCAGCTTGGTTGTCACAATGCATGGTCATTGGTGTTGTCTGCTCAATCTCCAAGTGCTTTAGGATCCCCTTGATCCATACCAACTCGTTGGTAAGCTTAAGCATAGCTCTATACTTGGCCTCAGCACTAGAGAAAGACACAACCTTCTGCTTCTTACTCTTCCAAGTGACCATATTGCCACCAATGAATGTGCAATAACCTGTAGTAGACTTCCTATCTGCTCTATCTCCTGCCCAATCAGCATCACAATATCCCACAACTTCAGTGCTCCTGTTACAACCCATCCACACACCAAGACCTTGAGTTCCATTCAGATACATGAGGACTCCTTCAACCATGCGCCAGTGATGTTCCTTTGGAGCTTGCATATGTTGACTTATCTGATTCACAGCAAAACAAATATCTGGCCTGGTGATAGTCAAGTATATTAGCTTCCCCACCAGCTTCCTATACAGCTTTGGATCATGGAATAACTTGCTATCCTCTAACTCCCCCTCACGTGGAACCTTATACCCATCCTCCATGGGCATCTTGGCAGTCTTTCNAGCTTGCATATGTTGACTTATCTGATTCACAGCAAAACAAATATCTGGCCTGGTGATAGTCAAGTATATTAGCTTCCCCACCAGCTTCCTATACAGCTTTGGATCATGGAATAACTTGCTATCCTCTAACTCCCCCTCACGTGGAACCTTATACCCATCCTCCATGGGCATCTTGGCAGTCTTTCCTCCATAAACACCAACATCCTTTAGCAGATCCAGTGCATACTTTCTTTGGGAAATGAATAACCCTTCCTTGGATCTGCATAATTCAATCCCAAGAAAGTACTTCATTTCTCCTAAGTCTTTTATGTCAAAGACTGACTTCAGGAACTCCTTTGTAGCCCTGATTCCTTCCCTATCACTACCAATGATGATGATATCATCCACATACACTAATAGCACAATAATACCAGCTGAAGTTACAAGCGTGAAGAGGGTGTGATCGAGCTCAGATTTCCTGAAGCCTCTCCCATTCAGTGTTGTACTCAGTTTGGTGTACCATGCTCTTGGTGATTGCTTCAATCTGTAGATGGCATTCTTCAACCTAAGCACATTTCCTGGTTTCACCATTCCTTCTAGACCTGGAGGTGGTAGCATATAGACTTCATCTTCTAGCTCTCCTTGAAGGAAAGCATTCTTCACATCCATCTGCCACAGATCCCTCTCAAGGTTGACAGCAATAGAGAGGACAATCCTAATGGTATGGAGTTTTGCAACTGGTGCAAATGTATCAATATAATCTTCTCCATATGTTTGGGTGAATCCTCTAGCAACTAGCCATGTCTTGCGCCTGTCAATCTTCCCATTAGGCAGGTACTTGATGGTGAATATCCATTTACATGACACAGCCTTCTTTCCCTTAGGTAACTTGCTTTCATACCATGTGTCATTTCTAACCATAGCATCAGCCTCAGCATTTACTGACTCTCTCCACTCTTTAATCAGTACTGCTTCTTCATAGCTTCTTGGAACATAGCTTTCATCCAGACTTCCCATGAATGCATAGTGATCTTCAGGATATTCAGCAAAGGAGCACACAGCCTGTGAGGGATGCTCCACAGCCTGTGCATTGTAGTACACTCTTGTGTTTACCCAATTGGAAGGATCCTTCCTTACCCGTGTGCTTCTTCTCAAAGGAACATGTTCTTGTTCCTGAACAACACTCTCTTTTTCTATCTGATCTCCTTGACCAGCATCTTGACCCTCAATGTGATCTCCTCTTACTAGTTCCTCTCCACTTTGGACATGAGAATCAGATTCAGATCCTTGATCATCTTGACCTTCAGTACCACTCGCACCTTGATCTTCTTGACCTCCAGTAAAATGTTTATCAGCAGTATATAAAGAGAAGGATCAGATCTAAGACTTTCAACAACACTATTCAAAGCATGTGGAGTCAAAAGGTGGAGGAGCCTATATTTGAACTGCTTGGAACAGAGGTGATACACGCTTGGACAGGCTGTCTCCTTGCTGGCGTGTGGACTAAAGGAGTGGCTAAGGTTGGTCCGTGTGGGAAGAAGGAAAACCTGTACCTGATTGGTTCCTTGGGCATCTTCAAGATGCTGAATGGATCTTCTTCTCTTGGATACATCCTCACGCCTAACTCCTTTCCTTGGATCACAAGTCTTTACTAAAATAGAGGAGTATACGGATTCTCCTGGTACACTTTAGTCCCTATTTATGCACATTACCAAAACATGGTTTTAGGTAGATTGGTGAAGTTTTGGGGTAAACGTGTCCGTACAGTTCGTACAGTCCGTACGGCTGTCCGTACATGTCACACCCTAAGTTTGCACCATCACCTTTGAACCTCCCAAACTCCTCCCATGACTTCTTACTTCATTCTGATCACTTCTTAAGCTTCACCATTGCCTCTTATAAGCATCTGGACACTCCTTGGTCTTGTTAAGACTTCGTAAGGAGTTCCACCCTATATTTGCTCATAACCATAAGTGACCTCTTTTATCACTTAGGTTTAACATCCAGTATCTGATTCACTTCCCCCTCATGTTCAACGTGGGATGGTTCTTCAGCTACAACCGGAGTAGGTCTTTGACACCTAATCTGATCCTGGGACACTCCAATGCCAAGACCTTCTAAAATATTCCTCAAACAAGCAGCCTTGTTTGACAGTTGAGATAGCCCTTCAAGCTCTTCCCAATTCTTCTCCTCATAATATCCTTTTGTATCCATGAACTTGACATCTCTGGATACTAACACTCCTCTTGTTGCTGGATCATAGCACTTGTACCCCTTCTGTGTGATTGAGTAACCAATGAACATTTCTTTAGTGCTCTTTGCATCCAACTTGTTTCTCTGTTCTCCTGGAACCATGACATAACACAAACATCCAAAAACACGCAGATGATCTATATATGGCTTGCTCTTGTTCAACACCTCAAATGGAGACTGATTCTTCAAGACTTTAGTTGGAATCCGGTTGATGAGATAGCATGCAGTCTGAACAGCATCACCCCAAAACCGCTTTGGAACACTAGCATGATACNCTGGAACCATGACATAACACAAACATCCAAAAACACGCAGATGATCTATATATGGCTTGCTCTTGTTCAACACCTCAAATGGAGACTGATTCTTCAAGACTTTAGTTGGAATCCGGTTGATGAGATAGCATGCAGTCTGAACAGCATCACCCCAAAACCGCTTTGGAACACTAGCATGATACATCATGGATCTAGCAACTTCCATCAAGTGTTTATTCTTCCTCTCAGCAACCCCATTCTGCTGTGGTGTGTAAGGACAACTAGTTTGATGCACTATCCCATGCTTGGCCAAGTGATTCTTGAAAGTATGACTGGTGTATTCTCCTCCATTATCAGACCGTAGTGCCTTCACAGTAGCATTGTAATTGTTAGTCACATATGCTTGGAAGTTTAAAAATGCATCAAATGTGAGAATAGACAGATTAGGGTGTGTGAGTGGTGTCAGAGTGTGGTCGAAATTAAAGAGAAAAGACTGAAGAGAGTATATGAGAATCAAAGAGACTGCAATGGAGAATAAGAGAGACTTAGGAGGAATATGAGATTATTGTGAGAGATTTCGTGTAAGAGAGTAAGTAACCAGAGAATAGAGAGATTAACGAGACAGAAGAATGGTGAAGAAGAAAGGGGAACTCCCCACTTTCAGCTTACTTAATTTCGTGGTCCATAAAGGATTAATATAGCCAATACAAGCAACTTGCAACTACAATAAACTATGAATAAAACAAGGGAACATAAACATCTATTTTTGTAGGGAAAGAGAGATCAGAGCAGGCTGCTGTGGACAGTCTGGCACGTCCAGAAGAGGAGAAAGTGACTGGAGGAAGAGGGCACACTCAGCTTGGTGTGATAGTGACAGGTCAGTCCTTCTTCTTATGCAACACATGTGAATTCTTCTTGTTTAATTCAAACCATATTGTTCTAGTTGCATTCAAACTGAATTGCCTTGACTTCATGAGCTTTATCCACGTCCAATATGTCTTCTCCACTCCTTCCTTGCCTTGCAAATCAAGTCTGGTTAGGTTTTGGATCAACTGTAGACAGCTACAAATCTTCTTACTTTGTTGTCCCAAATTGAACCTTAATCCAGCTTGCTTCTTCTTCTTCTCTATCTTTCATTATTCCAACACTCCCCCTCAAGCTTGACCATAGGAAATCCTTGGATAAGCTTGGAACCTTGAAGAAGCTCCCTCATTAAAAACCTTAGCCAGAAAACCCTCCTTAGGGATAAAACCAGCCATGGAAAAGAGTAGAGTTCTCCAAAGCCTAGGGATTGGCCAGTGAGCCTAACGAACTTCAGATTTATCATGGTGGAGTCCTTAGGCTCTGGATCGTGGCCTAACTTGTGGTGCAAGCATGAACTCCATCACTTGCACAAACCCACATCTCAGAACTCTTCTTTAGGCCGGTTGTGTCTCCCCCTCTCTTCTGACTACTCGACATCTTTAGGGACCTTTAAAGACCACCAGCTTCTACTTCAGAGAGCTCCTAGTAAGGTACCTGATACATTATCCCAAAGGTGCCTCAGTTCTTAAGGCAATGCACTCAATCACATCAATCTCAATAACATTTTAAGATAAGAACACTAATAAATGTATTAAGATGAGTTCAATGTGCTTCCCTTTCATCAGTATGGTGGGAAGTGAACTCCACTTGAATCCCCACTTGGTAACACTTCTCTCAGATCATAAGAAGCTTATTCACACTCCCCCTCAAGCTTGGAACCGAGAATAGGTGAAGGTCCAAGCTTGCAAGGTTGCAATGAGTTCATGATAGCTTCTTTGATCCAGCTGGTTTATGATGCAAGTGTGAACTCCAGAGCTTGCCAATGGCTTGTGGCGGCTGGATCTTCAGGATTGCTTCTTCATTACCTCTCCTCAAGCTTGATCCAGAGAGCATAGGGATGGAACAAGCTTGGAAGTGAGCAAGACTGAGCTAGGACCAGGAGCGCATCACCCCAACAGCTGCGCTTAAGTCAACCAGTTCCTCCCTTGATCTCCTGTCCACTGCCTAAAGAAACCTCTTCCTTGTTTTTCTCTTGGAACCAGGAGCTTAAATTGTTATTGAGCTTAGTGTGATGAGTGCATTTCCTCCTCAACACCCAAACAGGCTGCGTTTAATTCAACCGGTTCTACACACAAGCCAACTCTCCATGGTCAGGAATGTACACACCGTGTAGGCTCTAAACTCATGGGAAATGTCTTCTTCTTTGATTTGGATTGGTGATGGACAGAGAGCACCTCTTGTGTACCTGAAACACCACTCAAACTCCAGCAAGAATCAGACCACACATTAGGATCAGAGATTGATAACTCACCAAGTCTGATCCATAATGTTTAACAAGATGCAATGGACTGAATCTAAACAACTCATTCAGTTCAAATCCAAGCAACCAACGCTCTAAATGCAAAGGTATGATAACTCATCAATCACAAGGCATCTAGGCTATTTTTATTATCATTTAAACACTAACAAGATTAAATGACAAAACCAGAGACTAGATAACTCATCTAATAAATTTAAACAATTCATGAATGCATCACAGGACCACGAACAACATATGGATGCAAACCAAGATCAGACTTAATTTCTAAATGCATTACAAGACCAGGAGACTTGTGGGAGTCGATTTCTCCCTACTGTCAAATAAATCGTAAATAAGGAAACTTCGGGAAAACCCTAAGTTTCCAGAGGAACCGGCTATCTGCGAGAACCGCACAACGAAAATGAGATGACGAAAATACTTAGAATTAAAATTAAAATAAACGAAAACAGAGAGCAAAGAGGTTCTTATTCCGAATCTGCGTTGAACTGG
>CAKOAT010164933.1:0-51466 GCA_932364175.1 Eruca vesicaria subsp. sativa
TTTAGAAATTATAATAGGAAACTATTAGTTCGACATCAAAAATATCTAAAATTTATATAAAACGAAACCAAACAAATAACAATAGTTTTGGTTATCATCGAAAAAAATCAAAAACATCAAACATTTACACCAAACAAACCAAAATAAATATAGATTTAGAATGATAGTTATAATTTAGGAGATTAAAAAAAACGTCAAACTAAATTAATATTCATGCTAAACAGACATAATATCATTTTATCATAAAAGTAACAAAAGTAATAATCTCATTCCGCGCAAGGCGCGGGTTATTACCTAGTTTGAAAATATTTATAGAACATTTATAAACTCAATTAAACTCCTTAATACTAAACCCTAAACAATAATCAATAAAGTATAAATCTAAATATTAGTTTATTTTTTTGATTGGTAGTATTTCTAACGAGTTCTTTAGTTGTATATGTTAACATGTATCTTAGACATACTATTAGTAGAATCCTTGAAATAAGAAATATATGTTGAACAAAAAAAACATACCAAGCAAAGTGTAATTTGTAAATTTACAAAAGCATCTGATGAGAAAAAGCAAGCCGTAATAAGAACAAAATCTGTAATACTTGTGACAATCCTGGTCAAAACTTGGATGGGCCGGTTCGTTACTTTTGACTTCAATCATTATTTTCGAAAACAACACCTGGTAACATCAAGTTTAAAGCTCTAACATGAGGATGTCCTAGTCTAGCATTGAGCAGTATTTTATCGGGTTTTTGCCTGGGCTAATAACCTACCCGCTTTTTTACACACCAAACCAAACCGGAATAAACATCCGTATAACGGTTCAACCGAAATCACCATCAAAACGACGCCGTCATCACAATACAAAAACCTCGCAAAACCTCTTCCCACATCATTCCCCGTCTCAGCGTCTCTTCCAAAACCATGGCCGACGCCGAAATTCAAATCCTACGCGGCTACGAACTCCGTCTCCTCCGATGCACCGTATCTCCACCATCTTCAGATTCTCCACTAGTTGAATCCAAATCCGAAACTAATTCACACGACGCTCTTATAAGTTCCCTTTTGTCCCTCATCGAAGCTGGAGACTACCTCGGAGCTCTATCCTCGGACGCCGCTAGAGTAATACTCGGAGACTCCGAGGTGGAGCTAGCTGACTCGGTTGATTCGGCGGAACGAGTTTACTCGGAGATTCTCGAGAAGGTCGAGTCCTTCGTGGTGAATGATTCTTCGGATGAAATAGATAAGGCTCGCCGTGGTGTTGTGGTGATGTGCTTAGCTATCTCGTCTGCGTTTTGGTTCACTCGCTGTAATTTGACTGGGTAAGGAATTTTGATTTTTTTTTTTTTGTTACTAAAAGTTGAGTTTTTATTTATTTTCATTTCGGTTATTACAAAACTCCAACGAGGTTTTGGTTCTGTTTTTTTTTTTCTTTTTGCAAATTGTTAGGCCGACAGATGGATCAGAGAAGTGTTCGTTGCCGTTTAGAGTATCGGAAAGTAAGGAGTTAGTTGAATGGGAGAATTGGGCGAAGATTCAGCTCATGTCTTCTGGCTCTGACTTGCTTGGGAAGTTTTCTAATCTCCAGGTACTGTCTTCCTTCTGCTTTAGACCATGTCTGCATGCTCTGAGCATTCATATACTTTTTTTATGTCTGTAGCAGGACCGATCAATTTAGTAAAAGGCTATAGACAATTTAGTAAAAGGTTTATATAATATATTTTTTGTTTCTTACAAATTTGGGGGCCTTAGGTAAATGCTTACTAGCCTATGCTCTTGACCAGCCCTGGTCAGTAGCCAAGTAACATATGTGTACATATATTTGTTGCTCTTCTATTAAAAAAATTGAATTTTTTTATAGGGGCGCTATTAAGTAGTTCTATTAAAAAAGTTGAATTATTTTTTTAGGAGCTCTTTTAAGTAGTTCTGATCTTTGTTTGTTTGTAGTGAACTCTAAGCTTACTTTTTGTTTCCTGCAGCATTTAGTGTTTGCTAGAATGCTTCTGTTGAAGTTGAAAGATTTGTTGTTTGAGACTACTGCAACCGAAACATTTGAACTAAGAAGTGTTTCATGGTGGCTTGTCAGAGTTTTACTTATTCATCAGAGAGTTCTACACGAGCGATCTTCATCTTTGTTTGAGTTGTTGCAAGTCTATATGGCTGAAGCTCTAGAACATTTTGGAGCCTTGGAAAAAGTTGAAAGCTATTGGTCTGCCTTGTTGCTACAAGGCGAAGTTTCATCCATAACGTCAACCATACATCTGGAAGCATGTGTGTTGCAGTATATTTATGGACGAATTGATCCTTGTGGGTAAGTTATCTTTGTGATCGCATCGTCCTTGTCTACTTCGTACATGTTTATAGCTTCTGATGGCAGGATATTAACCTGAATACTTTTAGTTTCATCTGATATATACTTACAAAATCTAGTTTGGTGTCATCACAATACTTTGTCATTTTTTATCTACTATACTGCTATAGTATATTGGTCTTGAGTTGGAGTACAATTTTCAGGTTCCATCTTGAATCTGCTAAAGCAGCATCGAAGCTCGAGTTCTCTGTTAGTGGGGCTTTTGGATTTCGCACGATTCACCAAGTAAGCTATTATATAAAACATATATATATATGTTTGTCATATGTATTAGTATTTTGTTATTCTAAATATCTCTGATCTTGTTATAGGTAGAACCAAAGGCACAAATGGTATTAGTAGCCAATACTAGCTCATCCAATGGTGACGTGATGTTGGCCTCTGGTAAAGCTGATGTTGGACCTTATGAGGCTTGGGGAGTTGAAGCACCTGAAGTATACATGACTCCCAAACTAGTGAACGATGAGTGTGAAGCTGGCAAAGATTCTGCGACCTTAAAACCAGTCGAACAGGCAGTGATCTTGGCTCAGTGCCTTTTAATTGAACGGGGTAGTCGGCACAATGAGATGCAAAGTAAGTAATGTATTTGTAACATTTAATGTTAGTGTTCTGTAGAGAGCTTTGATGCAAAGACCGAAATAATGATCTGCGTAGTAAATTAATACCAGGCATCTCGTTACGGCGTTGCCAAATAACTATTAACTATAAAGACCGTTATGGAGAAGATGTCTGCTCTTTCTTGTGTTTGACTTGTACTGAACTGAATTGAACTCTGCCCTTTAGTTTTATTTATTATATTCTTATACCTTTTTCTCCTGCAGGATGGGATATGGCTCCATATATTGAGGCGATTGATTCTCAAAAGTCAACATATTTTGTTGTAAGCAACAGTCTTTTCAGTTATTTAATTGTATCAAGTGAATATTTATAAAATATGGAGTTGTTGGCTTTTCATTTGGCCATAACCTATGCAAGTGAAACAAGCTGACTGACTTTTGTTCTCCGGATTTGGTATTAGCTACGGTGTTTCTGTGACTTACTACGTGTTCGATGGGAATCAACTCGGGGTCGTACTAAGGGACGTGCCCTGGAGATGATGAATAAATTGGTATGTATGCATGCACTGCGAACATGATCGTAGTCAAATTAGTTTTTTCCCCTTTTGCATAGGACTTCTCCCTCGCTGAAACAGTCATTTGGTAGCGTTATTTCATTATGTCCTGTATCAGGTTGAAGCTATCAACAAGAGCGATCCTGGAGCATCAATAAGGATCCCTTTATGCTATGCAGTCCATCTTTCCACCATTCCTGCTTTGAGAAAGTAGGTATTTTTTTATGTGCATGTACATAAGTCCTTTTTGGATTTCCTTCTGTCTTATACATTATTCTAACAACAGGGAATACGGTGAGCTATTGGTTAGTTGCGGTTTGGTTGGGGAAGCAATCACTATATTTGAGAGCCTGGAGTTGTGGGATAATCTAATTAACTGCTACTGGTAAACTAAAAGTCTGAATTTTCATTTTCCTTTCCTTTTATGGCTTGTATGTTGTTTGAAAACTTTATTACGCAATGTGAAATTTCAGCCTTCTGGGAAAGAAATCAGCGGCTGTAGATCTCATCAATGCACAGCTTGCTGAACGGCCAAATGACCCCAGATTATGGTATTTGAATATTTAATAGTACCTTATTCTGCTCTCTTCTTGTTTTTTTTGTATATCTTACTAAATGGCTGTGAACTACTGGCTGTGAACTACTGTAACCATTAGTGGCTGTAAGGTGCCGTAATCATGTGATGCTTGATATTTCTTTCAGGTGTTCACTTGGTGACGTTACGATTGATGACTCCTGTTATGAAAAAGCCTTGGAAGTGTCAAATGATAAGTCAGTTCGTGCTAAGGTAGTTTGAGACACATAATAGAAAATTCTTATAGGTATTCACTCGGCACACGCTCTAATTATCTCTCCTTCTTATAGCGCGCTCTTGCTCGCAGCGCATACAACCGAGGCGATTTTGAGAAGTCAAAGATGCTGTGGTATGTGGAACAATTTGGCTCAGTTTCTTTAACTATTTTTCTTCCCAACTAGGAATATTTATAACACTTAGACTTTTAGGCTGATTTACTTTTGAGGTGCCTCATCTTTTCCTTCTTGTATAGGGAGGCTGCAATGGCCTTGAATTCTCTGTACCCGGATGGTTGGTTTGCTCTTGGTGCTGCTGCATTAAAGGTATATCACCAAACTCCACATCTTTTCCAATAGTTCATTAGCAATATTTTTTTCAATTCCAAATGTCATTTTGTATCTATAACGTATAAATTATAGGGATGCTAATTTAACATCTCTTACATCATAGGCCAGGGATGTTCAAAAAGCACTTGATGCATTCACCTTTGCGGTTCAACTTGATCCTGACAATGGAGAGGCTTGGAACAACATTGCCTGTCTGTAAGCACTTCAGTTTCACTATCTGCTCTGTTTATGCTGAAATTGCAGAGACAACTATATGTTTTTTTTTCACGCACGCCTTCCTATCTAACTCCACGTCACTGCTCACGTACTTTCACATTAACAATGGTTGCAGGCATATGATTAAGAAGAAGAGCAAAGAATCATTCATCGCATTCAAAGAAGCGCTTAAATTCAAGTATCTCTCTTCCCCTTACCATTTGTAACTTTAATCAGAAACTGATAGCGTTAGTTACACAAAAAAAAATAACATCGTGCATCAACAGGCGAGATAGCTGGCAGATGTGGGAGAATTTCAGCCATGTAGCTATGGATGTAGGAAATATTGATCAGGTATAGGCAGCTAAATATCTGTTTTGACTTTTTAGCTTAGGAGTTAGACGAGTTGGTTTCATCTGTGCTTTTTTTTCTTTTTTCAGGCCTTTGAAGCTATACAAAAGATACTGAGCATGAGCAAAAACAAGAGGGTCGATGTTGTTTTACTGGACCGTATAATGACAGAGTTAGAAAATATGAATTCAGCATGTAAGTCATCCTCTTTATCGGTTGAAACTGAAACTCCTTCAGATGAATCAACGGAAACAAAACTGTGTGCTGCGACACCAGCTGAAACTCAGCGTCACTTAGAGTTGCTTGGGAAAATTATTCAGCAGGTTAGCAAAAACATTTCAACATCTAGTATTTATCTCACTGTCTGAGTTCTGTATAGTACCTCTGTGATTCTTGCTTGGGATAATCTTTTTTTTTACATATATAGATTGTCCGAACAGAAAGTACATCTGAAATATGGGGATTATATGCAAGATGGAGTAGAATCAAAGGAGATCTTATGGTATGCAGCGAAGCACTGTTGAAGCAAGTGCGCTCATATCAGGTATTCATGAGTAATGATTAATAGAAGCCGTTCTTTGTTCGATGACTCAGCTTCATTTGATAACATATGTTTGATGATATATCTCTGGCAGGGATCAGAAGTGTGGAAAGACCAAGAACGTTTCAAGAAGTTTGCAAGAGCATCATTGGAACTTTGCAGAGTCTACATGGAGATCTCAGTGTCCACAGGAAGCAAGCGAGAGCTCTTTAGTGCTGAGATGCATTTGAAGAACACAATCAAACAAGTATAATAAACCAAAACCATAATTCATTAATCTCCACAATTACTTGAAAAGATTTAAAATGATCAGACTGAATAAATGGTGACATGTGTGTGTAGGCCACAGCGAGCTTCCCGGAGAGTGAAGAGCTGAAGGAGCTTGAAAGTTGCCTTGAGGAGGTGAGAAATGCTATGGAGAAGAGTGAAGAGACTTTACAAAATACAAAAACATGAATGTCATGAAAGAAGAAAGATAAGTTGGTAGTATCTGGCTTCTGAGTGTTTGTAACATTTTTTTGTTGTTGTGCGAGTCAAACGTTTTGTATTTGGATCCATGGCTTTGGTCGTGGACTGGCTTACTTTCTACCAATTACATCATGACACCTGTATTATTATTATTTCCCATAGAGAAATCAGTTTTGACACGAAAACGCACTTAAAAGAATAAAAAAATAGAAAACAAAATCGTTGATCTGTTTGTTGGTATGGTTTTGCTGAATCATCTCCATCCTCAAGTTTCGATAGCCGCATCGCCGGATTACATTCATCGCCGGAAAAGCCTCCACGATGTGCTTCTGAGCATGAGATTAACGCGAGATCTCTCTCTGAAACGGTCATTGGCCTACTACTATTCCGTATCTCGGCAACAACAGCCTAATTCGCCCATCACCATGGCCACGAAGAGCGAGAAGACTTCCACGGAGGAGAAGAAGGATAAGGAGGAGGAGGTTTCACTCCCTCCGCCGCCGGAGAAACCAGAGCCTGGAGATTGTTGCGGTAGTGGATGCGTGCGATGCGTTTGGGATGTGTATTACGAAGAGCTCGAAGATTACAACAGGCTCTCTACTTCCATTCATGGACAAACTAAATCCAGTTGAATGCTGGGAGAAATAATTAAAACATATTTTATTTTTGTGTGCTTTTGTGTTCATGTTTGAGAAGTCGAATATCTTGAATATTATTGGATCATTGTCGTTACTACTAATCTATATAAGTTACTAACGACTTGTCAAGTTTTAAGTAAACGTTATGAATGAATCGCGAGTAATGACTATTTGTAACGAACATAAAATGATTTCAATCAATGTATATCTGAGTTCTGTTTCAATCAGAGTTAAGATTTGTATAGTAGTAGTTGCATATAAAACAAGTCGTTGATTCTTTTGGCTTCTAAAGAAAAAACGAGAAAGCAATTTGATTGATTCACAGATGGATTGTAAATGCAGAGCCTTGCTAGAGTTACCTTTGAGGAGCTTTGACAAGAACAGAGATGTGGAGATAGAATTCTGGGTTCATCAAGTTATTTACTACCCACGAAAACGGTATCTCTAGTTTCATTTCAATCCCTTGGATTCTTATCAGTTTTATTTCTCCCCTCGTCTCCTGCGACCCTTCTGCTTCTTCTGATACATCTGTTGTTGTTCGTTCTTCACCCTCTTCTCCACTTGTTTGAGCTCTGTCTCCAATGTACTCCGGGAGGAGAGTTTCAATGGCGTCACGCAAAGTAAAGCATTTCCCTGTAATAAGATACTGGAACTAATCAGTTATCTCACTAACACAAGCGAGAGATTCAACAACAGTAGAATTCACTTGTTACAGAAACTATGAGGGGTCTATGAAGCCAATCTCTTATTATTAGTGAAGATAATAATAGACAATGCAGCGGATCTTTGTTTTTGTTTTTGTATCAAAATGCAGCTGATCTTTGAGATGATGAAACTAGTACCTTCTTCTCTGAGGAACTCAACAGGGCGATTCAAGTACGAGATCTCATCCCATGTATCCATCTCAGGTACATCTTCAAGAAACTCGAAATTTTCATTTACACTTCGAACATACAGCCGAACAGGAATCCTTGCTGGAAAAAAGATAATCACAAGTCAAGAAAATTAGGAAACCATTACTATGCGTCATTATTCTATTCCTATTAAGTTGCTTCTGTTTACTAGATTTATTATAAGAGGGAAGTACTATTTACTGCCACCGCTAGGTCTATGTCACTTCAAACTGAATTAAATTATTTGGAGCTGAGTTTATAGTAGGCAAACCTGTCTTAACTTGTCCAGCCATATCTATCTCCGTCCCACCTTGTCCCGAGATTGGAGATGACAAACCTTCTTTTCTTGAATACTCATCTTCGATATTTCCCATTTTAAGCTTGGGTAATAATCTTGTGTAGGCCTCAAGATCACCTGCCAAACCATCGGTTTTCAGAATTCGATACTGAGTCTTTGATGATGATAGTAACATTTGATAATGCTGAACGCAAAAGCTACATCTAGTGGTGATTCAGAGGTATAACCAGAAGTATTGCCGTAACAAAGAATGATACTGGGTATGCGATTGATGATATTTTTATATGCATCACAGGGACAACACGTACCGTTCATAACAGAGGTCCACATATCCTCTTGATCATTCTGAGACATATTCATAACATTCTTACAGTTTCCATTGATGATATATGCCGCCTGCAGGAAGTAAAACATTGTTAAAATAGCAGACAGGAGAAGCCTATGGCTACTCCACTAGAGAATGACCGATCAGTTTCACCAAAAACAAAACTCGCCACACAATCATTCGCCGTCATTACCAGTTATACACATCTTCAACAACCTATGAAATTTTATGACCCTCAGAACTTAACATAGGGAAATGGTAAACATGGCAGTAGACAGAGATGTAAAAGGTATTCTCCCAATCACACTATACATCAAAATGCAGCACTTATGATGGTAAGAAAATCTTTCACAGTATGCAGCGTTTCTTTGGAAAGCAGACATTTCACTTGAAGAGACAAGAAAAAAGGTAGAGAAGTTTCCACAAACCTCTTTCAAAGAATTAACAAAGTTCCACTTGACAGAATCTTCTCCTTCACATGGAAGCAGTACATTGGTAGGATATCCCCTAAAGTGTATCTGCAAGTAAAAAAGTTTCCAAAAACCTCAAGAACAGCAAAGATAAAAGGAACTGAGGTTTGTGTATCCTAATACATCCACTAAGGTAATCTCTCAAACAGAAGAAGCTAATGAAGACTAGAGATAGAGAGAAAGCTTACAGTGAGATTCCAAGGTCGTTCAGGTTCAGCGCATAAGAGATCAAAAAGAACACCTGTTGGTATATACCTGCAAATACCAAACAAGACTCACCTCTCCACTTAAAAACATATCACCAAATAATAAAAAAAACAGTTATAACTAAAATATGGTAACAGATTGAACAATGGGAGTACCATTTCAAAGGAACTCCTTTGTAATCAAACCAGATAGACTCTTCACCAGGAGGAAGTGAATCCTTGAAGTAAGGCTTTATCAGAGGAACCAACAGAGGCAAGTACCCTATCCTTGGTGCTAACACCTGATTAATAAAATATACATAGAGATTACTTATCTAATCCAATTTATAATCCAATCCTCTTAATTCAAATTATAATCAGTTGATTCAAACCCTAAAACCGATCCAACAACCCGAAATTCGATCGTGATCCAACTAACAAAGAGAGGAAGGGATTTACAAGAGCAGGAGGAGGAGCAGGGTGAGAAGCGACTTCGGATTTGTGGAGATGGATTTGTAGTGGAATTGCTCCTTCCCATACATACTTCACCGCTTCTTCATTCGCCGCCATTCTCTTCGTCTTCTCCTACGTCTCCGTCGCAGCTTCTCTCTATAACGATCTTTCCCGTGACGTCATCTTCTCTTTCGTGTACAGTACTGATAAAAGGCGTACGTTAGAGTATAAAGTCAGTCGCAAGCTAACTTGATCCGTACCGAGTCATAGATATGCGAATAAGTCTATATCGGTTTAATCTGGTTTAGTAAGTATCCCAAGTTGGGTTATTAATCACTAAATTATAATTCGAGGTAAGATCATCTCAATTTCACTCAAAAGTGTATTATGTACTGGTTTTGTAGACTTTTAATTTCGGTCTGGATTCGGTTTCTACTACTTCCTGGTTTAGTTTTGATTTTGAACTTCATTAGAGGCAACAAAACAATAAATAATTTAATTAAATTTCGGTTTGGTTTTCAAATCGGTTCGATCATTATAATCACTAGATTAAATTCTGAGGTAAGATGATCTCAATTTCACTCAAAAGTGTACTATATACTGGTTTTGTAGACTTTTAATTTTGGTTTGGATTCGGTTTTTACTACTTCCTGGTTTAGTTTCGATTTAGAACTTCATTAGAGGCAACAAAACAATAAATAACAGAATTAAATTTTGTTTTCAAATCGGTTCGATCATTATAATCACTAGATTAACTCAAGTGAAAAACATTGTACAAGTGGGTTTACAGTAAAGTAACAAATTAAGCCTAAAACAACAAAAACACCTCGAAGAACACAATGAAACAACAACAACAACAACAAAAACAGAACCTTTTGATGAACATTAAGAAGTTTAATGAATATGTGGAAAACTAAAGACTTGAGTACCTCAGAAAATGTCATAATTATAAACAGAGACGAACCTCTTCTTGTTCTTCTGCCTCTATAACCATCTTTCTCTTCTTGTATGGACCAAACCCTCTTGAATTAGACTCAGAGTTTGTTCTTCTGAGCTCAGAAAATGCAGACCTCTCGCTAGGTTTTAACTCCCACCGGCATACCATTGTCTCTGTTGGTTCTGAGCTCTTGTCCGTGTGTCCTGTATCATCCACCGAACCAGTGTTTGATCCTGTCGATGATCCTTCATTCTGCACAGCCTTCTCTGAATCTGAACATCTGTTTTCCACTTCCTCTTGCTTAGGAGGGAGTTGTATCCAACAACAGCTCAAGAGTTTCTCTTGTGGGTTTATTACCATGGGGAATGTTTCGGATCTGGAGAGTTTCCTTGGTAATGGCTGAATAATAGGTGACGTTGTTAGAGAAGAGGACATGTCTGAATCAGATACCAAAACTGTCTTCCCAAAGAGTTTAAGGCTTTGCTTCGTCGGTTCCTTGACCAAACTCTCTCTTGGAAACAACTCCAGCTTCGTAGATGGGTCAACTACAAGAGTCTCAAGCTCTTCAGGAGCATTTTCAGTAGTTGCAGGAACAGGAGAAGGTGATGCAGAGGAGACTGGGGACAAGCTTCGGTTAGGTGAATGTGAATCAGAGGAACCCAATGCTTCTGATCCAACGTTGGACAACACAGAGGTTGGAGATCCACTGTCTCGCTCTGTGGGAGAAACTGATCTGCTTGTTTGATCTCCTTCGTTACCCAACTTGCGTGGGTAAGGATGCATTGGTTTTCTCTTGGGACGAGGAGGCGGTATCACAATTGGCTCCAACGAGTTCCCATTACCTCCAGATGCTTCTCTAGCAACCTGTGTAACAGAGCTAAGTCAGAACACACACACACAAAAAAATCTCCAAACAATGATAACATGTGGGTTCTTGGTACTTTTCTAATGTAACATATTTATTATTTGCAAATAAGTTTAAAGACCTTGGAGAAAAACTTCTGAGCATGGCTTCGAATCTGAACAGCAGTCTTTGTACCCACATGTTCTGTTAGTGAAACAAACATATTTTCTGGTGGTTCAGGTATTGTAAAAGACCAAACATAACTTAGTAGAAAATGATCATTCATTCAATTATTACCTTCTATTTTTCTCCATGCTCTCCCATGTAGCTTCAAGGCTTCAACAAACTTGCTGTGTTCTTCATCAGTCCATCTCTCTCTTTCTTTTGTTATCGTGTATGGTTTCCGCACCTATTATATTAGATATAAGCTGAGTCAGAGATCTTCACTTTTGACATAACAATATGTGACACATTAATTAGATGTCAAAGAGGCAAAACCTTGGTTGCATAGTCATTTCCCTCTTTGTCACTGAATTGTATCTTAGTTTTGGCACCCTGAAACAATCACAGCCAAAAGAGGAAACTTTTAGGAAAACACCGTCTTTTATGTTTTTTTTTTCTTACAAGGTACTATAAAAGTTATGTACTTTTATAACAAAAGTGGGCATTGGATCATTTACTTTCTACTTCAGTTTCTCAGCGTTTTCATTCACAAAAAAATCCAACGGTTTCAACTGTATTTAAAGATCCTAATTACAATTTACAAACACAATTCGCTTGTTTATATAATACCCAAATAAATCCTTGTTATTAATTTACAGCCCAATAATGTAATTGCGACACACTTAGAACATCGATTCATAAGCTAATCTGGATAAGGAGAAACTAGATTTTGAGTCCACACCTGAACATTAGTAGTCAACGGAGACGACGTCATAGCTTCCCGGATTTATAGATCTCGCCGGAGGTTATTAAAGAGACTAAAAAAGGTTAAACTTTTGAATCTGGAGATGGAAATGAACTTAATTTCTTCTCTTCTCCTTCAGATTCTAGAGAAGACCCACAAACGATTTGCTAAATCTCAGAGATTCCAAGAAAAGTTAAGCTCGCCGGAGTTTTAAAAAAGAAGGCTTTGGATGGTGTTTTTTAGCCGGAAGAAGAAGAAGGAAAGAGAGCAAATGAAGAAAGCAAAGAGAGAGAGAGAGAGAGAGATTTGTGGAGGAATGAAGAGTTTGGAGGGGTGAGAAAAATAGGAAGACAAAAGGAGGGGATGCCACGTCAGCTTCTGGTATGTGCGCTTTTTCGATTTTTTTAATTTTTATTGGTTTTCCATGGAACGCTCGAGAAGCAGATGAAATCTTGTGGCTCACGTTCAATGACCCACATTGCCACGCGTCGCTCGTGCCTGTAGTCACTTTCTCCAAAATAATTATTTGTAGTTGTTTCGGGAAATAATTTCGTAATAAAAAAAAAGAAAATAGATTTTGCTGGACCGAGAAATGGTAGCCACAAGTAGATTAGAGGAAGGGACAAAAAAAGGTATAACTCACGAGAGTATGATATTTTTGTGCTTACTCTCTATTATCTATCTGGCTTCTTCATGTTCATTGGTTTCCACTTCAAGATCTTTCTTTTTTTTTGATAAAAACAATTTTATCTTAATGAAAAAAAACAATTTAATGAAGTGGCTATCATTTATCATTAAATAATTTAAATTATAAAACATTACATATGATTTGAGCTTTTTGTGGTGGTAAACCGATGACATTTACACAAATCATTCACTTACATGTCATCAGCAGATTCTTATGTAAGTGTTTAAAATTTGTAAAATTCGTACGATCAGCTGCATCTTATTTGTCTCGGTGGTAATCTTTCAGTTAGTAGAGCATCAGAAAGCAAATGTGATTTTTTGAAATCAGAAGTAAGTTAAAATCCAACATCAAAAGAGATATTTGTTTTTTCTGTCTTTCCTTGTAAATATTAAGTTTTAAATATCTTTCTGCCTATATAAAATACCTGGTGTGGGTTCGCTTCATTACGAAAGCCTGGATAGATATACACCATAAATATAATTTATAATATATTCACATACGTATGGGTGGTATTTATTAATTTTGTAATTGTTTTCAACTTGTTCGTATTAATATGTTTATCCATTGTGCAGGTCGTAATCAATTTTCTTAATTGTGTAAGATAATTTAATTAACTCAATGTCAAGCATACACTATAACAGAAAATTAAATTAATTGTTATCTTATTTCGGGTGGAAGTGAAAGTTAATTACACTTTAGTTTAAAATAAAGTATATCTTGAGTGCACTTTTTGTCCAGGTCACTGATTCTTACATTCAGCCGACTGTTCTACAGAAAATGGACATGTGGAATGAAAATGAAGGGTTATAGACCACTCGTTTATTTTTTTATGTATATTTACTAACGTTCACCCAATTTCATACAAAATTCCTCAGCCACATATTTTTCTTCTCGTTGTGCTTGTGCCTTAGCACTTAGGGTTTCAAAGATGAGAAAAGTGGTTGGTGTGTGGCTTTCGTGTCCTTATTGTTATTATTACCATATCTTCGATTGCAATAAAATCCAACGTCTAGTGGAAAACCATATCTATCTAATATGACAATCATCACTTAGAAGAAAATCCAAAAAAAACATTACAAGACGAGATAACACGATTCCGTGAGTCGGCATGTGGTAGAAAATATATAGTAGTTCTGAAATGCTTCAAAACATTTCAGGAGGCGTACGAACAAAATATAAAACATTGCATACAATAAAAAAACCATGTATTAATTGTTTAATTGATAATTTAAAATTTTACCAAAAATAATAATCATCTACTAGTATATAATAAAATCACCCAGAAGGAGGAAGAATGTGTCAAAACTCAAAAGGCAGAGTAAAGCGACTAATACGACGAAGAATGTTAGGCTTGGTACTGATGGAAGTTAGGCACTAATCTTCTGGTTAGTGTGAAATGTCACGTTATATCATTGTGATGTTTTTCGTTATAGCCATGTGTATCGCGCGCTTTGTAAATTGTACACCATACAATATTTTCAAAAGGTTGTTTTATCTTTTGTGATATCACAACTTTAAATTATCAAAGCGTTGATCATTTCTAAATATATAAAACTACATTTCCTGTTGTTTTCTAACTAAAACTTGATCAACTGTACTTGATCGGTAGGACTTATAATAAACAACAACAGAGGATCACTTAGGATCATTTACTTGAGTGGAGAGAAAAAAAAGAATGGTGGGTGGGTCCATATACTTGGTAAGTATTTGATAAAGTCCATTGTCTATAAGCTTCTAGGATCTTAATTATGTGGTTCATATTTATTCGCCAGCATCTTTTGTGCCTGCCGCCTTTATAGCCAAACGGGATAAAAGTGTAGGATCAGATATTCTTTTGAAGTAAAAGGCTTCTGCGTTTGTGATAATCAGTGTTAAAAACATTGTGTGGTGTGTAAAAAAGGCCCTGACCGGTGAAACTATTTATGGACCAACCGTTCCTTTTGGATTTCGAGTGTGGTAGAATTGTAGGGTCAAAGTGTAGTAAGAAACAGTGTTGGGACACCTGTCACAATATGGTACTTATAATTTTCAGTGGTTGAAACGCTAAGAATATAATTTTAATATTCGTTGGTATATATTAATATATATGTCTATTCATCTTACATATCATCAATATATCTATTTAAGCAAATTTGTATTTTATCATTCGCTATTGAAATTACTTGGAAGCCCAAAAAAGCCACAGAAGAATTGTGATCTTAAGGAAAGATAACTTCAACATAAGTTGGACAACTACGATGATCCTTTGAACCGTTGATGTCCTTCAAAATAGTTTCATCAGAAATGCTCTTTATTTACTATTAGAAAAGGAGGAAGACGCATCAAAGTTCTTTAAAATCACTTCACAGATCCTCTGGACCGTTGATGTCCTAAAAGAACAAAAAGAACAAGTTGAGTCTAGTGATATAGTTCCCTACAATATTCTCCTTGGCAATATAAAACTTTCACAGAACGCAGTGTTAAACGTTACCTTATTCTCGAGCACGGATTAATCCGCAATTTCAAGTTTAGTCCCGGGGTTTGCCTTCACTGCCACTTTGCCTTTGACAACAACACCGGAGCCAAACCAGACATCACCAGAGACTTCAAGGCTATCAAACTCAATGAGAGGCTAGCAAACTCGGTTTCTCAGTGTGTTGAATTTTTGGGGAGTTTGAGGGTTTAGGGTGTACCTAAACCAGAAGTAAGTCAGAGGTTGATTTCACTGGAAGGAGCCGTGACCGAGGTTACATTCACACCTAAACTTACATACTCTTCAACAATTAGTGATGAAGTGTAACCTCAGATATTTCTGTAGATTACAACACTTCATGACTAATTGATGAAGATCATTTAACATATTACTAAATAAAACTTATTTTGAATAGAAATAAATACTTGAAATGAAAGCAATATCATAAAACAAACAAGCCAAACCGGCAACAAACATAACATTGTTTTATCTAAGGGCCTTCCCTTAGAAATTATTATAAGTTTAAAAAACCAACCAAAAGCATGAAAGATATGAGTCTGATTCATTAGAGAATCATCAGAGAATAATCTTCTCACTCAAAAACATTCTTTGAAAAAGATTTAAAGAGAACCAAATAGTTTGAGAACTTTGAAACAGCTCTCACTGACCATCATTGCAGTTAAGCATGACTTTAACCGTTTGAATAGTGGAGCTAATCAAGTAATTGATATAGGTGGTCCACTCCTCCATTTGTCCTTCAACAAAATTAGTCGAACCACCGGTGAGAATCTGGAAAGCCACCGTGAGGATCGTCTTACAATTGTCGAGGCCACCGTCTAGCTCATCGGCGGCGGAAGGAGGACGGGCGTCACGGGATATGATGAAACCGGATGGGAGGATTTGAACGTCTGAAGGGTTTGCATTGCCTGAAAAGACAGCTTCTGCTGTGCGTACGTCCACTGGTGCGTAGACCACCATACCTCCTAAAGCATCTATGAAGCTGTCTTGGATTATCATCATCAAGGCGCCATTATTCGTTGTACTTGAAGGCTATACACATACAGATAAACCAACATTAGTTATCAGATCAATAGAATCAACGTTAATGCAATGAAAAATACAGCAAACTGTAATGTAAATACTTTCATGCATGAGAAATAATATAGATGTTACTTTGTAAACATATGATATTTGATCTATTATAGGGATGATGAATCGACTTGCAGTTGATGACAACTAAAATGTGACAAATATGAACATACTTAACTTGACTCTATCCATTGATGTTTTTGCACTTTATGTATAACAACATCTCTATTGAAAATGTTACTGTTCTATCGGGTAAACCCTCTTAAAAAGTAATAATAAGAAAGTATGACTAATATATACGCGGAGGCAGGACCGATCCATGTCTATAATAGGCATTACCTCTATTCTATATATATATTTAAAAAAAATTTCTTCAGTTGAAAAAACTCAAAAAAATAATATATATGGATCTTAAACCATGACTTACTCTATCTGAGTTTTGGGCTGGATCTACACGGAGGATATTCACACAATTATTATTGTCTCCTCCAGTGACAAAGCGAGCGACTTCAGTGACCAAACTACTTTCGCAGAACTTGTCCCACTATTTTTACATACAACAAATCGATTCTTTGTTAATACACAACAATGTGAAAATAACTACATTTGTATCAAATTAAAAAAAAAAAAGCTGATTAGATATAGACCTGTGCAAGCAAAAAAAAGTTTACCTGGTGGCGAACCTCAACATTTTTGAGGACGTTGTAGACCTGGAGAGGAGCGGTAGGGAGACATAAAGACATACCAGCGCAGACAATGAAGCTGGGCGGTTGACCTGCTTTGTTGATTACCCGCGTCGAAATCCTTACTCCGCTACTACTGGTTGTATTCTGTTGCGGAAAACCTGACTTTTCGGGCATTTTTAGCATCCATGCGAAATCCTTTAACATTCTTTCTCCTAAATTCATGATGTTTCTCCTTCCTTTTATGGTTTGCACGACTATATGAAAAAAGAAGAATTAAAAGTATGTCAAAGTTTTAAATCATACTCCAACTGATTCAGAAAGTTATATGTTTTAAAAAAAATCATTGTGAAAATCATATTTCATCTTTTTAAGTAATATTTTTGTTAGTCAATATTAATAACTTCCAATTTTTTAAAATGTTTTTAAAAATAAATATTTTATTAGTATAAAATTGATAGCACAAAACAGTACATTTATTACTAAAATTGAGTGTTTTCCTGCACCATGTGCAGAGAAAAGTTTTTTTTAAGCTTAAATTATATTTAATAATAAATTTTACTTATATTATAGGTTTTATTATTTTCTTCCCAATATTAAATATAGATTTGATTTAATTAAAAATTAAATTAAGATAAAATATTTATTTAACTTATATCTATATATTTATAATTATATTCAAAACTCTGCATTGTTAAAATTTTCAATGTGGAACTTTTACTATTTTTAACAATTTATGGGCGTTTAAAAATTTCAAAATATAAGATATAAGAAAAAATCAAAATTTTTATTATATATTTAATGTGATTGTTTAATTTATTTTAATAATGAAAAATTAAATAAAAAGAGATATGACACCAATATGTATTATTATTCATAATCATTAATTGAATATATATTTTAATCATATTAGGTAATCCCGTAGCTTTTATTTAAGGAAAAAAAATATATTGTTTTTTACACTACTAATTATTTGAATAGTCAGTTAATAAAAACTAAACGGTGAAGATGAATAGATAAATTTAAATAATGCTTAAATATTTAACTATTAATTTTTTTTGGATTAGTGTTACTTTATTTAGTTTATTTTTATTAATGTGAAATACATATATATTATTATTTTAATTCTGATATATGAAATATTAAAATATATACCATAAATAAATATTTATATGGAAAATTGATATTATTGATGATAGATAAGTTATTTTTATTATCATATTTAAAATTCATCCAAAATAGTTTAAATTTTTATAAAGAAATTTTACATCTCATAATTAAAGATGATGCCATGTCATTTTTTATAAGTGTCATATCATATTTTTTTCAAGGAAAATGATTGTAGAAATAACATGTGACAAAATCACTTATCAAATATAGTCAATGAGATTTAATATATATTTTTAATAAGTAAAAGCAAAAGTATACATTATTAGAAACAGTTAAAAATATATAAAAGTCTTTTACGTAACTAAAACTAGCTTTTGTCAATTGGAGTTTTTTTTTCGAAACTCAACATGTTAGTAAAAATAATTTGGCTATCACACATCACAGATAGCAATTTGGCTAGATTGATAATTATATATGGGATTATGATATATATATATATATATTAAAAGTACCTCCTGGGTGGTCGGTAAGGGGAAAGGCAGAGACGTTGCCGAGAGACAGCCTCTCACACATTCTCTTAAGAGTAGTGGTCCAACGGCGGGCACCGTAGCCAAAGCCGCCGCATAAGAGGTCTTTGTAAATCCGATGTGTCCGCACTTTGTCATCTACTTCCACGTGCTCCATCCACGTCACCTGCTCATGTTGTTTGTCAAAGTTTTACTTGTAGTTTTATTGGGTTTTTGCAAAAACTATAGTTGAAATGTTTTACATTTTTCACTAATTTTGTTTTCGAGCAATATGATGAGAAGAGAGGAGACCTTAGAGAAATCATGGGGCAAGGCTTCGATGAGGCAACCAGAGGGACGTTTAGAGCAAACTGGAGTCTTAAATTGATCTACTTCATGGTACGACACATCAGCAATCACCCATAAATCTTCCTCCAGTTGTCGGCAAGATCTTAAGATCCTAAACTCTCTCGGTGGCAGCAATGGCGACAGTATGTGCAGTTGTTCATACACCTATGTAATGTATCGGCTCATTTTTGTATATTCAAGTAATTATATGTATATATTAAGAGTTAAACATGAACTTAGTAAAATGTAATAAGATTCATACCAATTTCGGGACGTATTTTCCTTGCAGATCTATGGAGTCCAGCATGTGAATCGTTTGAGCTTCACTCACAATTGTTGAGAACAGATTCGCCCATTTCTCCTGTAATAATTTATAATTTTAAAGCTGAAATAAACTTATAAAAAGGAGTAGATGACAAAAAAACTTATAAAAGTGTTTCTTGATTTTTTTTTGGGTTCAACACAAATATCTCAAAAAACTTTTATAAAATGTTTATGAAATATAATTAACATACCAAGAAAAATATATGCAAACTTTATAT
Source organism: Eruca vesicaria subsp. sativa (assembly GCA_932364175.1). Classification (NCBI taxonomy): domain Eukaryota; kingdom Viridiplantae; phylum Streptophyta; class Magnoliopsida; order Brassicales; family Brassicaceae; genus Eruca; species Eruca vesicaria. The sequence continues at coordinate 19,540 of CAKOAT010164933.1, forward strand.
ATATATATATATATATATATATATATATATATTAATTTTACTGAAGAGACAAAACTATAATAGTAAAAGTTTAATATAAATTAATATGTGATTGTGAACATCTTTATTATTTATATATGCTAATTAATATGTAAAAATATTTATGACAAAAAGATGCAAAGTTATAAGTGATAAACTAATGTAAGAAATGTAAAATAAAATACAGTATTAACCAATAAAAGTTTTGATAAAAAATGGAAAAAAACAAAAAAAAAATGGTCAAAATATAATGAAATTCCAATGATAAAATAAATTTAAAATATAAAATATCATAAAAGTCTATTTGTAAAGTTTTAACCAAATAACCCAAATAAATATAGATAATTAATATTAATTAATTGATTACTATAAATATAGATATATAGTATAGTAAGTTAATTTTTTGATAAAAAATAAATATTGGACCCCTAAAATTTGTCATGTGAGATGGCGTCTAGCCATCAAAGATATCAATTTATCTAAATCATTGAACACAGCTTTGACTATTTAACATTACATACCGTATGTAAGAGCATATCCACCAAGTCTTGAGCATTCATTTGAATCAGCACGACTTCTTTGGAAGACTCAATACGAGCATTTGGAATCTTAAAATGGCTAGACTTGATAAATTTTGCCTCATAGTACTTTTGATCAATGACGAGCCTATCATCAATTGACGACTTGATCCAAATGAGATCTTCTGTTCGAATCAGATTTACCACCTCCGTTACGGCACTTACCATTGCTTCAGTCATCTTCGCTTTCTCCATGTCAGATAGCGGCTTTCGTGGATGAGTTGGCTTGGCGATGTTTATACGTTCACGAGAGTATGGTTCCACGAGATGGTTGGAAGAGGTTCCATATGTGATATATGGATTGTTGGAAGCTGATGGGTACAATGGTGGACCATGGAGATAGGCCAACGCATTGATGGTAGGGTTTGAGTGACCTTCGCTCGTGTTTACCAGATTTAACAACCTGTCACGCTGTATCCATATTTGATCAACAAAAACATTAGTAGCATAGATAAACACACTTTAGTTTAAAAGAAACTATGACAGTTTGTAAAACCAGATTAATAAGGAAACAAATCAGAAAATGTTAAAGAAAAAAAGGAAACAAATCAGATTATTATTTACGAATTGGTTGAATCGATTGACTTGTGATAATTAATGACATCCTCTAATGTATTAAAGGACATGTAAAACTAAAAGTAAAAACATTCATCCAAATATACAATACAGTTTGTGCATTTGATACTTATATTTAATGAAAATCAGTTTTACTGTAAATAATCATATATAGACATCATTTGTAAACAAAACAAAGGAATAAGTCATTTATATTTTGTAATGTAGAATTATGAATAACAAAATCAACAATCTTTCTAAAAAAAACTATTAACATCATTGTAAGTAGAATATAAGTGTTAAGTGTAACTTCCAATTAAAACTGGTTTTCATAAGTTTACCATTGAGGTTTTGATGTTTAAACTTAAACATCTTTACTTCATTCGTTGTCTGAAATCATTTGGTTGCATAATTTTTCAATAAAAGCTTGTATATAAAAATTCACCTATTTACTACTATATTTTAATATATTAAATGAATGGTATTACTATGTTTAATATATAATATGAACAATAAGTCAAACAAACTCTGACCATTTTATTGGTTCTTTGTCAATTTCGTCAATGAATATTGCATGTATAACAAATAAAATTAAAACCAAAAAATATTTTTCTAATTAGTTATTAAAAAATTATATGTATATAATGTTATTTACATATTTATAATATGACTCATAAGTATATTAAATTTAACATTATTTAGTTGTATTATATTTGAATAACTAATTTTATGGTAAAAATTGGTAAAATTAAAATATGATACAGAAATCAGTTTTTGGTTCATGAAAATATACGCATACAGACAAATCCGCTTTTTAAAGTTGAATGTTGACTTTCTATGAAGCATTTAAAAAAAAAAAATTTATTCAAAAAAATATTACCTTTATATGAAAAGGAACTTTTACATTTAATAATTTTATATATAATGCTAATGCGGATTTGTTAAAATCTAATTGTATGTACACATGTTTTATAGAAGTACGTAAACAAAATATCATAAAGAATATTTTCATATAAGCGAAAAATTCCGATATTGTAGTGATTGGAATGTGAATTATCCAATGGATGATTTGTTTTGAATTTGTTTATTAATTTATTTATATCAGTTTTTCCTTCAAAATTGAACAATTTTAAAACATTTATTATTAGATTTGATAAATTAGATGGATGGTGAACCGACAAACCCTGAACAAAACTCTTCTTTACTTTTTGTTAATCTAATCTGTAAATACTTCATAGAAAACAAGCAAACTATAAATCGACAAGCCAAAAAGTTCAACTAACAAAATTATTTTTAATTAAAAGACTTGTTATGTTTTGTATATTTTATAGATTTATCCATTACCATAAGTATTTTAAGTTTAGCACTAACCAAGATATTCTAGTGTTAGGATTGGGATATTCATTTAACAAGGGAGCAATTGATGGAAAATCACATATTAATTTTAAACTGAAAATTTATGCATGAAGACACACCTCTTGTCTAAGATATGTGTTTTGTGTACGGAGGTTTTGGAGATCGAGTGTGCGTTCTCCTTGCCCAGGAAGAGGGCCACCACATGGAGGGCAAGTCACTGTGTTCAATGCCACTTGCATTGCTTCGTTCTCGCGTCTTATATTCATATTNGAAAATCACATATTAATTTTAAACTGAAAATTTATGCATGAAGACACACCTCTTGTCTAAGATATGTGTTTTGTGTACGGAGGTTTTGGAGATCGAGTGTGCGTTCTCCTTGCCCAGGAAGAGGGCCACCACATGGAGGGCAAGTCACTGTGTTCAATGCCACTTGCATTGCTTCGTTCTCGCGTCTTATATTCATATTCTCTGTTCTTAGTGCTGCATTGGCTGCTTTTTCATTCTGAGTCTGTAATTTGTTTATTAAAAGAAAAAAAATATTAATAATTTTGAAATCACCTTAAAATTTTCATATTTTTATTTGAATATGCAAACACCATGTAAACTCTATTAGTAAAAAAAATATATCCATACTTTAATTTCGACTAATAAAATAATGAACAGTCTTATTTGTTTTAGTTAAAGTAAATCAATTCATGTCATGTACGAGATTATAATAGTAGAAATAAATACTAAGTACGAAAAAATTACTTTGGTTTGTGTTCTTTTATTTTGAAACCAAAATTTGATTTGGTTTGCTTTAAGTTTCAGTTCTTCTCCCAACCTAAGTCGCTGCGACTCATCTGGATGAGGACACTCCTTGAAATACCTAAAATCAATTCACAAAGCATTAATTAAGAAGTTTTCATTTAAAAACTAACAATAAACCAAGTTAAGATCTTACGCTTCGAGTCTTTGAGTTTGATGATTAGTGTGGCGATGGTAAATCTTCTTATCCCCATCACTTGTGTTAAGAGATGTTTCCTGTTCATCACTTGAACTGCTATCATGCCTAGAAACCATTTTTCAACCCAAATGAAAGAAATATGCATAATCTATTAACCACTTAAAAGTTATTTATATAGAAAACTGTGAAAGATATATATGGTTTATTTTTTTTTCCTTAAATTTTTTTTCCACGGTGTAAAAGTTTATTCTATGACCTCAAACTTTTATTAATAATAAATGAAACAAATATGTTTTATTTTCTTGTCAATAAAAAACTCAAAACAAGACAAAAAGGAGCCATTTATTAAAAAAAATCTCATTGCATATTTTTTTCCTTTATAAATGTTACCGTAAAAGTATTAGAGAGATCCTTTTCTATTTATATTTCCCTGAAAATTAATTATTTTTGATTAGATTACGGATTTACAGCCAGTTACCACCTAGCGTACATTGGCTAAGGATTGGAGACATACTTTTAAATTAATAATTTAGTATATTGTCTAGCTATGGTTAAATCAAAGTGAAGTGCTTACGAACAAACTAGGTGTTTTGCCCGCAAATGCGGGCCTAAACATTTTATAATTAATTTATTAATACATATTTTACTAATTGAAATATTATAATGCTAAAGTATTAATTGTGTTTTATTTTTTGAAACCAATAATATTTATACTTTTATTTAATAATTCTTACATATATGTCCTTGTAATTTATGTTCACTAATAAAAATAGTTTTAAATCAAATAATATTTTTTTTAATTATATAAAATTAAGAAGTTGACTTGATTAATATTTACTTATGTATTTTCTATTGTTTTAATTTTTAAATTTTTATCAGAATATATTTTCAGATACATCACAATATATATCAGAATTATCTTATTTAAAGTTATATTTATTAGATTTTGGATAACTCTTATGATTATTATCAATTTTAGTTACTTATCTAATCAAAATAGTTTAACTTTGTTTTTATTTTGTATGTAATTTAGATATTATTTTCATTAAGGGTATAAACTATATTAACCACTCTAACTTTTAACGTGGAAACTCCGTTGTCAAAATTCACTTCGCAAATAATAGTATAGATATTGAAGTGCGGCTCTTTGTCATCCCCTAAATTAAAACTGAATAGTGTGAGTTTCTACTTCTAATAATAATCATGATCTTTTAATGATTAAAGCTAACTAGAAAACGACTATAGTTCATGAAATGAAAGAATGATTAAAAAAAAAACTCAGATGATTTATTTAATTTAATTTACAGATCTAGAGTTGGGATTTTTCTTGTAACTATATATATATATAAGTTATTAATGAAACAGTATATATATTTAAATATATATATATATATATATATATATATTTAATGCTATATTTAGCATATTTAGTCGAGACAAGTTATACTTATGGTTAGTAATAAAATTGTATAAAACAAATAAATCCAAATATAGTTAATTCCTATAATTTAACTTTGATAAGTAAAAATATGATACTACTGTAAATTTAGTTCATTTTATCACAAAATCATTATTGTCTTTTTGGGTTAATTAGAAAAAAACACTGCCGCTTACAGCTTTTATAAAATGATTTCTCTAGTTGTCCTACCTGAAGCTAATTTGTTTTCTTGATAATTAGAAACATTTTGCTGAATATAATTAGAAAAACAAGATTTTTTTTCTAATCGATGGGATTAGTTTTCAATAGATATCCAACAGTAAAAGCGCTTAGTTGGCTCCAGTTATACATACCTATCATTCATTCTCACTTCTTGATCCAGATATATTTGTTTCCTTACATATTAACAACGTGGCATAGCTTTATTTGGTCAATGATCATTCTGATTAAATGTGTTACTCGTTTCTAATATGTAAGGAATGCAAATCTTTGGTACTATTGGTCAATGATCGTTCCGATTAAATGTGTGACTCATTTCCAATATGTAAGGAATGTAAATCTTTGGTACCAATCCAAAGATACATATGGAGTAGGAAAACAATCTGTGAAGAAAACAAATCAACTTCAAGTAAGAAACTAAGGAAATAAATTTTAAAAAATCTGAAAAACAATGTACTTATAAGCAATCCATATAAGATGGATAAAACTTTGTTCAAGGAAATTAAATTCTCTAAATATTTTTTTTAATCAAAATATCAATTTAAAAATTATTCATATAAATAAAATATATTTTGACACATTGCGATATGTAAATTAACTGTCACAATCTGGTCGACCAAGTGAGGCTTTGTCAAAATCGATAAGTAAAATCTGAATAACAAATAATGTAACCTATAGTAGATATGGACCTAATCATTCAGTACCCCTGTAACAAAGAAAAATAATCAACACAATACCTTACAATATACTCCACTAAAAGTATTATGCAAAACAAACAATCCATTAAGCATATTAAATACCTGACACAAATCTACACGATAAGATCAAGATTATTCTGTTAGACACTAAAAATTTCCAGTCTATAATATTTAGTTAACTAATATGATTTTTTGCCAAAACTTATTTAAACTTTTATACTTAGATTAGGGACAAATAATTTAATTTTTTATATATTTAAAAAATCTTCTTAACTAATACAATTTTAGATATCTCTATTTTGTCACTCATATGAGTTTTATAAAGATTCCAACTGAATTTAAACTTACATGCTACTCATAATAACACTGCGTCTCTATTCATCTTATATTATTTTATAATTAATTATTAGAATAAAAAAATAAATTAAAAAGAATATTAACAAAAATAAATTAATAGTAAATTTTACCGTTGTTCTCTAGAATGAGATGTCTAGATACTTATTTTTTGTGAAGGATCTATAAAAATTTTGATTCGGAAAGAAAAATGTTAGAAAAGATGAAACTGAATTCAAAGATATGAAAAATACTTATGTGTATGTTAAAAAAAAAAAAGCAGATAGAACCCAATCGTAACCGTGAAAATATTTTTTCTCTATTCTATCAAATTTTGATGTATATATATAAAATAAATCAAACATTCTAGAATGACAAAATTTGACTAAAATATATTTTCCTACTTTATCGCATCTACATATATGATTATCGTATCTACATATGTTAGTCGAACTTATCTATTTTACATTGACCCAAATTCATATAAAATCATAAATATTTGAGTCGAATATAAATTTATATTTCCATTATAAAATTCAGCCCAATTCTAAGTTTCAAAGAAAATTAAAAGATTTTTAAGATGTTAAGATTTTTTTAAAAGAAAAACAAATACTCCCTCCATTTTTTTTAAGATGATTTGGTTGATTACACGGAGATTAAGATATATACCTTCTTCTTAAAAGTATTTTTAATGATATACTTTTAAAATCATTCAACCAATTATAAAAAGACTGAAGCTTTTTATTGGTTGAACAGTTTCCAATAAAGTTTAAGTTAACCTTAAAACTTCAAAACATACTTTAAAATTTCAAAACATCTTATATTTTGAAACAACATAAACCTTCTAAAACATCTTATAAAAAGAAACGGAGGAAGTATAAAAGTAATTGGTTAAAAATACAGGTTTATGTATCCATTTTATGCCCTAGTTTTTGACTTCTCCCATACACGCTTCCCTAGACACCGCCTCCATTTGATTTTTCCGACGCCGGTGGCTACCTAGCTCGCCGGCGTCGCCTTTTGCATCTTCTCTGTTCTCTACACATTCCACCATTGTCGTTTCACTTTTGCTTCATGTCATCGTCTCGTCTTCTCGCCCCCGTCCACCTTGTCCTCCTCTTCGCCATTGCCTCCTCCGTTCATCTCGTAGTCACTGCCTCTACTTCTCCCCTCGACGTCACGGCCACACCAGCTCCTCACGTCATCACCAAATGTGCTTGCTGCTCCTCCCTCCATGACATCCACTCACCTCTCCGACGGCTTGGCTTCTCGAACTTTAACTCCAGATCCGTTAAGTACAGCTCTCCTCAAGCTATTAAGACAAATCTTTCCGCCGGAGACACTCACCGGACACCTCTCACCCACCCGCTGCAAGAAACTCTCCCCTTCGTGGTCGGAGCCTGGAGTGATATCGACGAGACTCGTTCCTCAAGCGACATCTTCGACTCGTCTCCAATTTGTTGTTTCGCCGGACTCTTTGACTTCTCCGACGCGTTCCGAGATTTACCGTCTCCAACTCGTGTTGCCCTCCTCTCAGCTGTCGACAGTTACTCCGATGAGATTGGGATCCGAGTTATATCTATGTTGGGTCGTCTCGTCTCTCCTATGTCTCCCCTCTACACAGTTGCTCTCTCCCTAGACTGCTGCTACTTCGAGAATCACGCTGGAAAGTGTTAGCGTCCGTCAGCCGCCTCCGTCCACCTTTGTCTCATCCTCGTGACCAAGAAAACCCTAATTTGTTACTCTGAAGGTAACAAACGGGCTTGGGCTTATGCATCTAAAATGGGCCTATGGCTCAATCAAAATGCTTTGTGTGAGGTGAGCTTGGGCTTATGCTTCCTTTCCACCAGAATAAAAGCTGTATCGTCGACGACTCTGTGTGTAGTCCTATTCCGACAGCTTTTTCGCACTTCACTGCAAAGTCGAGAGATTTATGCAAACCGATCTCAAAACTCGTTAGTTGAGTTCTTCAAAGTCGATTTCGACGTTTGTGCGTTCTTTCGAATGCAGGCTTTAGGACTACAAGTGAAGTTTCTCTTTGGGTCTCTTCTCTCCTTAGCCACATCTATCTATTGTCTTGTTTCAATTAATTCGGTCTATCAATTTACCGTTGAGGTTTTCTCCGGCTGTAACCTACTTTGTCCATTGGACCTTTAATTTTAATATAAGCATTTGGTGTTCAAAAAAAAAGAGGGAGTATAAAAGTAAGTATCAAACAAATCAAAATAAGCAATCATTATTATTTTTTCATCAAAATAAATAATAGAAAAGAAAACATTGATTAGATAAATTTAAATCGTTTATATTAGTAGTCGAGTTTAAACTAAAATTTGATTTAACATTTTCAAAAATTTACTATAGACTATACTCTAAATGCTAAAAGTTAGTTTAGAAAATGATGATAGTGTTTTTAAGGATGATAGTGACAGTGTTATTATATTTTATCAAATAAAATAATAGTTTTCAATTTACAAAAACATGGGTAATTACTTCAAATTATAGAATGTTTGTAGCATATTAATCAAATCTTTAAAAATTGGTCTTAGGCTAGATAACCTAAATTTGGTTTTACTAAGGCTTTTCATTCATCCCATAAAAACTTCGAACTTTTGGCCCCACAAAATTTTGAAATGTCCAAATGTTTGGACCTAATTAAATTGCTAAGAGCCTTAATGTTTAAAATAGAAACTGAAGCAATCGGTCATCTAAACCCGTTGAGAAAGCGAGCAGATGCTGATATGAATACCAAAAGATGCTAATGTGAATACCATAGTCGCTATATACGATTTAGCATATACTATTTCACATTTTAAAAAAAAATGTTTCCAGCCAAAGAAAACACAACTGACAAAAATCAACTAACGATGTATAATAAAGTGCACTTTCTTTATTTTTACCAGCTAAAAATTTGATTTAAGCTACAGTAAACATAGACTACATTTTCTTTTGCTATCGATGTAGTCTTTGTTTATTGTTCTTTTTTTAAGATGAAGAACCAGTAAATTAAAGTATGATGCTGCACTAGGCCAACTTAGTAATAGAGGCGAATCAAATAACATGACCTTTACAGTTAGTTCTTAGTTGGATAGTAATCATATCATAGATCGGTAAATAATAGTATAATTATACAAACATCAACCATGCACGCACTATCCAGGATCTTATGTATAGTAAACGATGAAATATGCTAAGTAAACCATAATGTAAAAAAGTAATCAACGTTTGGTGTGAATGCATGGACCAACCGACAAAGAATTGTAATCTCAAGGAAAGATAACTTCAACACAAGTTGAACAACCACTTCGTTTTCAATATACGATGATACTCCTCTGAACTGTTGACGTCCTTCAAAAAAGTTTCATCAGAAGACGCATCAAAGTTCTTGAAAATCACTTCACAGATCCTCTGGACCGTTGATGTCCTGTAAGAACAAAAAAAAAAACAAGTTGAGTCTAGTGATATAGTTCCCTACAATATTCTCCTCGGCAATATAAAACTTTCACAGAACACAGTGTTTATACATAAACGTTTTTTTTTTTGGTAAAAAAAAAAGGGTGTTTTCACCTCTTTGTCGGGACCCAAACATTGTAAATAGTCTCTCCCACCGCGAGTTGAACCTAAGTGGCGGAAGTTACAGCCGCAACCCCTTTACATAAACGTTACCTTATTCTAATCCTCGATTTCAAGTTTAGTCCCGGGGTTTCCCTTCACTGCCACTTTGCCTTTGCCAGACATTGCCAGAGACCTCAAGGCTATCAAGCTCAGCTATACTCCCGAGGTTTGTTCTAGCTTTCTTTCGTGTGACAAAGCCATCAACGAGAGTGTACTGGTCCGACTGTGAAAGATGATTTAGAATTTTTAAGTCTCGGTAACAGTTTGTTTTATTTTTGGGGAGTTTGAGGGTGTAGATCAAGATAAGATATTTATAATAACCTCAGATATTTCGGTAGATTAAAATACTTCATGACTATCTGAAGGTGATCATTTAACATATTACTAAATATATTTTGAATAGAAATAAATACTTGAAATGAAAGAAATATCATAAACAAACAAGCCAAACCGGCAACAATCATAACATTGTTTTATCTAAGGGCCTTCCCTTAGAAATTATTATAAGTTTTAAAAACCAACCAAAAGCATGAAAGATATGAGTCTGATTCATTATAGAATCATCAGAGAATAATCTTCTCACTCAAAAACATTATTGGAAAAAGATTTAAAGAGAACCAAATAGTTTGAGAACTGTGAAACAGCTCTCACTGACCATCATTGCAGTTAAGCAAGACTTTAACCTCGTGAATAGTGGAGCTAATCAAGTAATTGATATAGGTGATCCGCTCCTCCATTTGTCCGTCACCAAAGTTAGTCGAACCAACGGTGAGCTTCTGGAAAGCCACCGTGAGGATCGTCTTACAATTGTTGAGGCCACCGTCTACCTCATCGGCGGCGGAAGGAGGACGGGCGTCACGGGATATGATGAAACCGGATGGGAGGATTGGAATGTCTGAAGGGTTGGCATTGCCTGAAAAGACAGCTTCTGCTGTGCGTACGTCCACTGGTGCGTAGACCACCATACCTCCTAAAGCATCTTTGAAGCTGTCTTGTATTATCATACTTGAAGGCTATACACATATACAGATAAACCAACATTAGTTATCAGATCAAAAGAATCAACGTTAATGCAACGACAAATACAGCAAACTGTAATGTAAATACTTTCATGAGAAAATAATATAGATGTTACTTTGAAAACATATGATATTTGATCTATTATAGGGATGATGAATCGACTTGCAGTTGATGACAACTAAAATGTGACAAATATGAACATACTTAACTTGACTCTATCCATTGATGTTTTTGCACTTTATGTATAACAACATCTCTATTGAAAATGTTAATGTTATATTAGGTAAATCTCTTATAAAGTAATAATAAGAAAGTATGAGTAATATACGCGGAGGCAGAACCGGTCCATGTCTGTGATAGGCATTACCCAAATTTTAAGTAATGTGCCCATTTCTATTATATATATATTTTAATTTTTTTTTCTTCAGTTGAAAAAACTCAAAAAAAAATAATATATATGGATCTTAAACCATGACTTACTCTATCTGTGTTTTGGGCTGGATCTACACGGAGGATATTCACAGAATTATCATTGTCTCTTCCAGTGACAAAACGAGCGACTTCAGTGACCAAACTACTTTCGCAGAACTTGTCCCACTATTTTTTACATACAACAAATCGATTCTTTGTTAATACACAACAATGTGAAAATAACTACATTTGTATCAAAAAAAAAAAAAAAAAAGCTGATTAGATATAGACCTGTGCAAGCAAAAGATTTTTACCTGGTGGCGAACCTCAACATTTTTGAGGACGTTGTAGACCTGGAGAGGAGCGATAGGGAGACATAAAGACATACCAGCGCAGACAATGAAACTGGGCGGTTGACCTGCTTTGTTGATTACCCGCGTCGAAATCCTTACTCCGCTACTATTACTTTCGGGCATTTTTAGCATCCATGCGAAATCCTTTAACATTCTTTCTCCCAAATCCATGATGTTTCTCCTTCCTTTTATGGTTTCCACAACTATATAAAAAAAATAATTAAAAGTATGTCAAAGTTTTAAACCATACTTCAACTGATTCAGAAAGTTATATGTTTAAAAAAATTATTGTGAAAATCATATTTCATGTTTTTAAAGTAATTTTTTTGTTTGTCAATATTAATAACTTCCAATTTTTTAAAATGTTTTTAAACAGAAATATTTTATGAGTATAAAATTGATAACCGCAAAACAGTACATTTATTACTAAAATTTATTATATATTTTAATAAGTAAAAGCAAAAATATACATTTTTAGAAACAAAAAAAAATATATAAAAGTCTTTTACGTGCCAAAACTAGCACTTGTTAATTGGAATTTTTTTTCCGAAACTCAACATGTTATAATAAATTTGGCTATCACACATCACAGATATCAATTTGGCTAGATTGATAATTATATATGGGATTATGATATATATATTATAAGTACCTCCTGGGTGGTCGGAAAGGGGGAAGGCAGAGACGTTGCCGAGAGACAGCCTCTCACACATTCTCTTAAGAGTAGTGGTCCAACGGCGGGCACCGTAGCCAAAGCCGCCGCATAAGAGGTCTTTGTAAATCCGATGTGTCCGCACTTTGTCATCTACTTCCACGTGCTCCATCCACGTCACCTGCTCATGTTGTTTGTCAAAGTTTTACTTGTAGTTTTATAGGGTTTTTGCAAAAACTGTAATTGAAATGTTTTACATTTTTTCACTAATTTTTTGTTCGAGCAATATGATGGTATTAACAACGATCTAAACACGCTCTAATTTTCATTATGCATGTAGCTGAAAAAGAACACTACAAATTATAATATAAGATGATTAAATTGATATATTCGATCCTTTCGAATCTCGTTAGACGCTAGCTAAATATAATGTATGAAACTATTTAAAATAATAAATACATATATAAAATTATAGTTAAGAGTAATATCTATCGAAAATAAATAAGTATATATATGGTTGACAAAAAAAAACTAAGTATATATATAATGAGAAGAGAGGAGACCTTAGAGGAATCATGGGGCAAGGCTTGGATGAGGCAACCAGAGGGACGTTTAGAGCAAACTGGAGTCTTAAATTGATCTCCTTCATGGTACGACACATCAGCAATCACCCATAAATCTTCCTCCAGTTGTCGGCAAGATCTTAAGATCCTAAACTCTCTTGGTGGCAGGAATGGCGACAGTATGTGCAGTTCTTCATACATCTATTTAATGTATCGGCCCATTTTTGTATATTCACCAAGTAATTATATGTATATATTAAGAGTTCAACATCAACTTAGTAAAATGTAATAAGATTCATACCAATTTCGGGACGTATTTATTTTGCGGATCTATGGATTCCAGCATGTGAATCGTTTGAGCTTCACTCACAATTGTTGAGAACATATTCGCCCATTTCTCCTGTAATAATTTATAATTTTAAAGCTGAAATAAACTTATAAAAAGAGTAGATGACAAAAAAAAACTTATAAAAGGAGTTTTATTGATTTTTTTTTTATAATCATGGCATACAATATTTACAAAGGTATGCTTAGCATTTTAGGGTTCAACACAAATATCTTAAAAAACTTCTATTAATATTTTATGAAAATATAATTAACATGCCAAGAAAAATATACACAAATTTTATATTATATATATATATATATATTTTAATTTTACTGAAGAGACAAAACTATAATAGTAAAAGTTTAATATAAATTAATATGTGATTGTGAACATCTTCATTATTTATATATGCTGATTAATATGAAAAATTTTTATGACAAAAAAGATGCAAAGTTATAAGTGATAAACCAATGTAAGAAATTCAAAATAAAATACAATATTAACCAATTAAAGATTTGATAAAAATATGAACAAAACAAAAAAAATGTTCAAAATACAATGAAATTCTGATAATAAAATAAATTTAAAATATAAAATATCATAAAAAATTTAACCAAACAAACCCAATAAATATAGATAACTATTATTAATTAATGGATTAATATAAATATAGATGTATAGTTTATTAAGTTAACTATTTGATAAAAAGATATATATATATATATATATATATAACTCCTAAAATTTGTCATGTGAGAAGGCGTCTAGCCGCCTGATACATCAATTTTTCTAAAATATTGAACACATCTCTGACTATGTAAACATGTAACAAATAAGAATATATTTTTGGTTAAGTTTAAATAACATTACATACCGTATGTAAGAGCATGTCCACCAAATTTTGAGCTTTCATTTGAATCTCCACAACTTCTTTGGAAGACTCAATACGAGCATTTGGAATCTTAAAATGTTTAGGCTTGATAATTTTTTCCTCATAGTACTTTTGATCAATGACGAGCCTACCATCAATTGACGAATTGATCCAAATGGAATCTTCTTTCTGAATCAGATTTACTACCTCCGTTACGGCAGTTCTCATTGCTTCAGTCATGTTCTCTTTCTCCATGTCAGATAGCGGCCTTCGTGAATGAGGTGGCTGGGCGATGTATGGTTCTCTACCCAAGATTGGTGGCTCCATGAGATGGTTGGAAGAGGTTCCATATGGGACATATGGATTATTGGAAGACGATGGGTACAATGGTGGACCATGGGGATAGGCCAACGCATTGATGGTAGGGTTTGAGTGACCTTCGCTCGTGTTTACCAGATTTAACAACCTGTCACGCTGTATCCATATTTGATCAACAAAAACTTTAGTAATGTAGATCAAACAAACTCTGACCATTTATTGGTTCTTTGTCAATTTTATCAATGAATATTGCATGTATAACAAATAAAATTAAAACCAAAAAGTATTTTTCTAATTAGATATCAAAACATTATATGTATATAATGTAATTTACATATTTATAATATGACTCATAAGTATATTAAATTAAACATTAACCAATTTCCTTTATTATATTTGAAAATTTAATTTAACGTAAAAATTGGTAAAATTAAAATATGATACAGAAATCAGTTTTGGTTCATGGATGGTTAGAATGTGAATCATCCAATGGATGATTTGTTTTGAATTTGTTTATTAATTTCTTTATATCAGGTTTTCCTTGAAGTTTGAATAACTTTAACAATTTTAAAACATTTATTACTAGATTTGATAAATTAGATGGATGGTGAACAGATAAACCCTGAACAAAATTCTTCTTTACTTTTTGCTAATCTAATCTGTAAATGTTTCATAGAAAACAAGCAAACTATAAATCGACAAGCCAAAAAGTTCAACTAACAAAATTATTTTTAATTAAACGACTTGTTTTGTTTTGTATATTTTATAGATTTATATTACTTATCCATTACCATAAGTATTTTAAGTTTAGCACTAACCAAGATATTCTAGTGTTAGAATTGGGATATTCATTTAACAAGGGAGCAATTGATGAAAATCACATATTAATTTTAAACTGAAAATTTATGCATGAAGACACACCTCTTGTCTAAGATATGTGTTTTGTGTACGGAGGTTTTGGANTTATAGATTTATATTACTTATCCATTACCATAAGTATTTTAAGTTTAGCACTAACCAAGATATTCTAGTGTTAGAATTGGGATATTCATTTAACAAGGGAGCAATTGATGAAAATCACATATTAATTTTAAACTGAAAATTTATGCATGAAGACACACCTCTTGTCTAAGATATGTGTTTTGTGTACGGAGGTTTTGGATAGCGAGTGTGCGTTCTCCTTGCCCAGGACGAGGGCCATCACATGTAGGGCAAGTCACTATGTTCAATGCCACTTGAATTGCTTCGTTCTCACGTCTTAACTCCATATTCTCTTTTATAAGTGATTCATTGGTTTCTTTTTCATTCTGAGCCTGTAATTTGTTTATTTAAAAGAAGAAAAAAATGTTAATAATTTTGCAATCACCTTAATATTTTCATTTTTTTTTTGAATATGCAAATACTATGTAAACTCTATTAGTAAAAAAAAAACTAATATATCCCATATTTTAATTTTGATTAATAAAATAATGAACGGTAAATTATTGTCACAGTCTCACTTCTTTTAGTTAAAGTAAAGCAATTTATGTCATGTACGGAATTATAGTATGTAGAAATAAATACTAACTACGACGAAATTACTTTGGTTTGTGTTCTTTTATTTTGAAACCAAAATTTGATTTGGTTTGCTGTAAGTTGCAGTTCTTCTCCCAATTTAAACCGTTGCGACTCGTCCGGATGAGGACACTCCTTGAAAGATCTAAAGTAAATTTAGAAAACATTAATTAGTAATTAAGAAGTTTTCATTTAAAAACTAACTATAAACTAAGTTAAGATCTTACGCTTCGAGCCTTTGAATTTGATGAGTAGTGTGGCGATGGTAAATCTTCTTATCCCCATCGCTTGTGTTAAGAGATGTTTCATGTTCATCACTTGAACTGCTATCATGCCTAGAAGCCATCTTTCAACCCAAATGAAAGAAATATGCATAATCTATCAACCACTTAAAAGCTATTATATAGAAAACCGTGAAAGACATATATGGTTTGTTTCTTTTCCTTATTTATTTGTCCATGGTGTAAAAGTTTGTTCTATGACTTTAATTTTTTATTAATAATAAATGGAACAAATACGATCTTATTGTTTTGTCAATAAAAAACTCAAAACAAGACAAAACAAAACCATTTATTAAAAAAATAATAATCTCATTACAGATTTTCTTTTCTTTTATGGATGTTACCGTAAAAGTATTAGTGAGATCCTTTTCTATTTATTTTTTTTTGTAACTGAGATTCTTTTCTATTTATATTTTACTAAAAATAAACTATTTTCCATTAGATTTCGGATTTACAGCCAGTTTCCACCTAGCGTACATTGGCTAAGGATTAGAGCATAGTTTTAAATTAATAATTTTAGTATATTGTCTAGCTATGGTTAAATCAAAGTGAAGTGTTTACAAACAAATGTTGGAGTGCGGACTTTTATCGTCCCCTAAATTAAAACTGAATAGTTTGAGTTTCTACTTCTAATAATAATCATGATCTTTTAATGATTAAAGCTAATTATAGAACGACTATAGTTCATGAAATGAAAGAATGATTAAAAACAAACTCAGATGATTTATTTAATTTCATTTTACAGATCTAAAGTTGGGATTTTTCTTGTAACTATATATATATAAGTTATGTATGAAACACTATATATTTTTAAATAAATATATATATATACAAATATATTTAATGCTACATTTAGCATATTTAGTCGAGACAAGTTATACTTATGATTAGTAATAAAATTGTATAAAACAAATAAATCCAAATATAGTTAATTCCTATAATTTAACTTTGATAAGTAAAAATATGATACTACTGTAAATTTAGTTCATTTTATCACAAAATCATTATTGTCGTTTTTGGGTTAATTAGAAAAAAAACACTGCCGCTTACAGCTTTTATAAAATGATTTCTCTAGTCGTCCTACGTGAAGCTAATTTGTTTTCTTGATAATTAGAAACATTTTGCTGAATATAATTAGAAAAATAAGATTTTTTTTTCTAATCGATGGGATTAGTTTTCTATAGATATCCAACAGTAAAAGCGCTTAGTTGGCTCCAATTACATGCCTATCATTCATTCTCACTTCTTGATCCAGATATATTCGTTTCCTTACATATTAAAAACGTGGCATAGCTTTATTTGGTCAATGATCTTTCTGATTAAATGTGTGACTCGTTTCTAATATGTAAGGAATGCAAATCTTTGGTACTATTGGTCAATGATCGTTCCGATTAAATGTGTGACTCGTTTCCAATATGTAAGGAATGTAAATCTTTGGTACCAATCCAAAGATACATATGGAGTAGGAAAACAATCTGTGAAGAAAACAAATCAACTCCAAGTAAGAAACTAAGGAGATAAAATTTTAAAAATCTGAAAACAATATCCTTATAAGTAATCCATATAAGATGGATAAGACTTTGTGGTTCAGAAAAAATAAATTTTCTAAATATTTTTTTTATCAAAATATCAATTTAAAATTATTCATATAAATAAAATATATTTTGACAAATTGCGATATGTAAAATAACTGTCATAATCGGGTCGACCAATGAGGCTTTGTCAAGATCGATCAGTAAAATCTGAATAACAAATACTGAAACATATAATCGATATGGACCTAATCATATACAGTACACTGTACACCTGTAACAAAGATAAAGAATTGTACACAATACATTACAATATACTGCATTAACGTATTATGCAAAACAAACAATCCATTAAGCATATTAAATACTTGACACAAATCTACTTGATAAGATCAAGATTATCCTGTTAGACACTAAAATTTTTCAGTCTAATACTATGTTTTTGCCAAAACTTATATGAACTTATACTTTGATTAGTGGACAACTAATTTTAAATTATTGTATATTTTAAAAATCTTCTTATATTACTCAATTTTAGATATCTATATTTTGTCAGCCATATGAGTTTTATAAAAGATTCCAACTGAATTTAAATTGATATGCCACTCATAAAAGTTCTGGTTTCATATTCCTCTTATATTATTTAATTGAATATTAGAATCAAAAGACTATAAAAATTAGATTAACTAAAAATAAATTAATAGAAAATTTTACCGTTGTTCCCTAGAATCAGATGTATAGATACTCAAAAAATATTTTTAAGGATATATAAGAATTTTGATTCAGAAAGAAAAGTGATAGAAAAGATGACTGAAGTCAAAAAAATGAAAACATGTATGCCAAAAAAAACAGATGGAACCCAATTATATCCGTGAAAATATTCATTATCTGTTATATAAATTTTTGATGTATATATAAGATAAATCGAACATTCTAGAATGACAAAATTTGACTAAAATATATTTCCTAATTTATCGTATCTACTGATATGATTATCGTGTCTACAGATGTTAGTCGAGCTGATCTACTTTACATTGGCCATATAAATCATAAATATTTGAATCCAATCTAAAGTTATGTTTACATTCTAAAGTTCAGCCCAATTCTAGGTTTCTAAGAAAACTTAAAGATTTTTAAGATGTTAATATTTTTTAAAAGCAAAAAAATATAGAAAATTAACTAGAAAACAAATCAAATCAAGCAAGCATTAGTATTTTTCCATGAAAATACCCGGAAAAATTTTCTTTATCTATTCTTTCCGTGAAAATATTTGTTAAAATATTATTTCTCTATTCTATAAAACTTTGATGTATATATAAGATAAAGCGAACATTCTAGAATGACAAAATTTGACTAAAATATACCATATCTACATATATGATTATTGTATCTATAGATGTTAGTCGAGCTGATCTATTTTACATTGACCCAAATTCATATAAAATCATAAATATTTGAGTCCAATTTAAAGTTATGTTTACATTCTAAAATTCAGCCCAATTTTAAGTTTCTAAGAAAACTAAAAGATTTTTAAGATGTTAATATTTTTATAAAAAGCAAAACAAAATATAAAAGTAAGTAAAAAACAAATCAAAATAAGCAAGCATTAGTATTTTTCCATCAAAGATAAATAATAGAAAAACAGATTTTGAACAAATAAATTTAAATAGTTTATATTATTAGTCGAGTTTAAATTAAAGTTTGATTTAACATTTCAAAATTTTACTAGACTATACTCTAAATGCTAAAAGTTACTTTAGAAAAAAGGATGATAATTTTTTTTAAGGATGATAGTGTTATTATTTTTTATCAAACAAAATAATAGTTTGAAGTTTACAAAAACATGGGTTACTTTTAAGTTATAAAATATTTTTAGCATATTAATCAAATCTTTTTAAAAAATTCTTAGGCTAGATAACCTCAAAATCTTTGGACCTAATAAAATTACTAAGAGCCTTAATGTTTAAAAGGGAAACTGAAACAATCGATCATCTAAGGATTTTCAAAAGGAACCTCTATAACTTCAAATATAAAGTTTTTTTGCTCTAAAAAAATTATTCATTATTTCAAAACTTCAATTACAAATAAAACTTATAATTCATAAATATTTTTTTTTGTTTATCGTTTTAATACTACAAATTTTTATATGTCATAAATATTTTAAATTTGTTTTTATTTTTTTATAAATTTAAGTTTTACAGATAAATTAAATAAAATTTTAAAATAAAATTTATAATATTTCAAAACTAAAATTAGACAACAAGAATATTAGAAAAAGAAACTTAATATTTGCTTGTAGTTAAATATTTTAATAATAGAATTAGACAACACAAATATGATATTGTGCTTAGTATTTAATTATGTATTTGTATTTATAATTTTATATTGATGTATAATTTTTATATATGTGTGTTATTTATAAAAGTTTTATGAACTCACATTAACTATAACAAATAGAAGGATTAATTATAATGTAAAATATAAATAATTTTAAAGTTGAGTTTGAATTTTTGCTTTTGTAGAAGAACAAAATTTCAAATATGAAATTTTAGAAACTTTAAAATAGAGAGTATTTTTAGAGATGTTCTAAACCCCTTGAGAAAGCGAGCAAATGCTGATGTGAATACCAAAAGATGCTAATGTGAATACCATAGTCACTATTTTCGATTTAATTAGCATACTATTTCACATTTTTAAAAAATGTTTTCAGCCAAAGAAAACACAACTGCCAAAAATAAACTAACGTGTATAATAAAGTGCACTTTTTTTTTTTTTTTTTTTTGACAAACACTTTCTTTCTTTTTACGGGCTAAAATTTTGATTTAAGCTCCTGTAAACAAAGACTGCACTTTCTTTTGCTATATCGTACAACTTTGCTTACTGTTTTTTTTTTTAAGATGAAGAACTAGTAAATTAATGTATGTTGCTGCATTATGCCAACTCAATAATAGAGGCGAATCAAATAACATCACCTTTACAGTTAGTTCTTAGTTGGATAGTAATCATATCATAGATCGGTAAATAATATTATTACAGACATCAACCATGCACACTACGGAGGATCTTATGTATAGTAAATGATGAAATATGATAAATTAACTATGCCGTGTTGGTCAATACAGCGTCAGCTTCCGCGTTCCAACAATGTAAAAAAGTAATCAACGTTTGGTCTGAATGCATGGACCAACCGATTCATGAGAAATAATTTAATTAATTTTAACACAGTCAAAATTTAACACATGAATGTATTTCAAAAAAAAGTTTCACTTTTCCTCGGATCCCATTCATGACTTAGCAAGCATTGAATATCTTCGTCGTGTTTCCAAATCAAATTTCTTAGAAAAAAAAAATCAAATTTCTTAAATATTAGTGGTAAGGAAACAAAATACAAAAGCAATCGTGTTTTCATGCGTTTCCGGGGCCCATATGATTCTAATTTTGATTTCGAAACACAAATCGAGCTTCAAAACAAAACTAACTAGATATTTGGGTCTAACACAAAAAACGAAATTACAGGCACTGTTCTGTTAATTCAAACAAAGTATAGGCCCTGGGTAGAAATTTTAGAAAAAGGAAACTTCCAAAAGTTTGTTAATTCCATAATACTCATGTAACCCACATGGTTAGTTGGTTACCATACAGTATTATTTGTTATTGATATAAAAACCCATTACGTGTTTGTTCATTTCATTCCATTCATCACTTTCTCTCTTATCATAATTAGTTGTTATTCTCTCTCTCATAGCCTTGATGGTGCTCTCTCACGCCGCATCGGATTCTGACGTCTCCGTCCACTCCACATTCGCATCACGCTATGTCCGAACTTCACTTCCTAGGTAACTTATATAACTAACAATATAACAATTCTGGTCATGTTGATCTTCACTATAACGAAAACGTAAATATCATCAGATTCAAGATGCCCGAAAACTCGATTCCGAAAGAAGCAGCATATCAGATCATAAACGATGAGCTGATGCTTGACGGTAACCCTAGGCTAAACTTGGCCTCCTTCGTGACGACGTGGATGGAGCCTGAGTGTGATAAACTCATCATGTCCTCCATCAACAAGAACTACGTTGACATGGACGAGTACCCTGTCACCACCGAACTCCAGGTATTTGATCATATAATATACATGTCATGATCGTTTCAAAATCGAGTTTTAAAACATAATTATGTGTCGACTTCTATATGGAGAGAAATGATTATAGGATCTTGGGAGATTTTATTTTTTCATACAGATTTTGTTTTTATATTATGTGCCCGAGATATTATGGTATGTTTTGATTGACGTTTTGGATCTGTTCACACCATAATTACTAATTAGTATTATTCATAAGATTCACTGATAGTCTGTTATTAAATCTTGTTCCTATGTGTATACCAACTACATGTTGACATATTTTATCAAAAAAGCTATGATGACATTTTTCTACGGCTGTGATTATCAAATTTGGGATTATACTTTATTATTACACCTTCATCTTAGAAATACTAGCCATTTGTGTTAGGTAAAGTTGCTTTATTTTGAGGGTTTTCTTTTAATCTAAGATCTTGGTCCGATTATTTGATACTATTATTGGTTTATATAATAAGATGCTTGATTATTTAATACTAGTATTATGGCCCTTGCTATGCAAGGGCAAAATGATTATCAAATTAAAAATGAAAATATATATTATATAAAAAACTATATATAGTAGAAAATCTGCAGATTTGTGATGGTTCGAACTATAAACTATGTGAAACATGAAATAGATGAGAAAATGTACCTTTGTATGACCTATGATTAATAGGTTCATTCTACGTTTAATAGAACTCTGGTTTGATTTTCAATGACCTTCATCCTTTCTCCCACCTTGAAATGAAAGATAATAGATAAATATTAAGAAGTCATGCTGAAATGTTTGTAGAAAAAAAAAGTAAAATATGAATATATGAATTTCTCTTAAATCACACCGATGCAAAATAAATAATATTTTGATGAATTCACATTCTTGTATTCTCAACGATAACAATGAATTTGTTGATTAACAAATATTTTCAAATAACATGTTTCTTGTGATGGTCATCAGTATTAGTGTGCTGGACAAAGCTTAAAATTGTCTGATTTTTCCCATAAAAAATAAGAAGATAAAAACCTCCAAATAAATAAACCTGAAATTATATGAAGACCATAGAATACCATTTGGATGAATATAGAGATACCTATACACTTTTAATAATTTACACATGTTTTTATGGATGAACTTGGACGCATTTGAGAGACATTTGATCGCCATAAGAGTTTGACCCGGAGGAGTTTGGTGTCTTCTTGTTCTGCCTCTTTATTCAGCAATATTCCAATTTTTACTTTTGAATAAATATATGTGTTTGGCTCTGAGTTTTATTTGAAACAAATCAGTTACAATTTTTTCAATCTTTTAAAGTGGAGTTATCAGTTCATTTACATGCATAAAATGTGGGATCGTGGAGCAATGGAGTTAGTGCAAAAACAGTTTTGCTGGAAAAAAAGTATAATATAAAATTTTTAAAAACAGACTGAAAACATTTTGATCCAACGGAGTTTTTTTCTTACAATTCAGAGAAAACAGTTTAATTTTTTTAAATGACACGTGTCGCTTGTAAAATTGCTAATTGACTTCTGCTTTATAGTATAAAAGATTTGTTTTAAATGTATACATATGCACCAACTATCTTGACTTTTTCTATGACCGTGTTTATCAACTTTGGCTTAAGTTAGACAAAAGTAGTAACTAGTGGGAATAATGGTACTACTTTATTTCCGCAAATGCCAGCCATTGTGTCCTATTAATATTTAAATTGGCAACCGGACAAAAAAATGCAATTAAATGTAATTTTCTGATCGGGCCATCACTGAAATACAAAGTATATGATAAAAAAAACTGAGGTTGTTCTTACAAATGGTTCGTGTTTTAAATTAAAAAATCTAAAGTCTATAACATAGATAAATAGTTGGGTCAATTACCTGACCGTAATTATTTACATTGTATGATTTACACGATCTCATGTTCGTCTATAGAAAAGTTATAATTATCATGACTGGTTGATCTCCACCACCTAACTTTGAGTGTGTACTAATTAATTAGTTTTACTCTAAAGACATGTCACGTTGCAATTCACTAAGATTATTATAACTAAGCATCAATCTCAATGTCAATAAGTCATTAGTCATGTGGTTTTTCACTAATTAATTAATCTTTATTGTTTTAATAATTTTAAAACAGAACCGATGTGTGAACATGATTGCACATCTATTCAACGCTCCGCTAGGAGAGACGGAGACAGCGGTCGGAGTAGGGACCGTTGGATCATCTGAGGCCATAATGTTGGCCGGTTTGGCCTTCAAGCGTAAATGGCAGAACAAGCGTAAAGCTGAAGGCAAACCCTTCGATAAACCCAACATTGTCACCGGAGCCAATGTTCAAGTAATTAAAAATTGCTCAACTTTAATAACTATAATTAAATTTGTGCTTGTAATCAATATATCTAACAATAATGAATCAAAATGTTAGGTGTGCTGGGAGAAATTTGCTAGGTACTTTGAGGTTGAGCTTAAGGAAGTGAAACTAAGGGAAGGGTATTATGTGATGGATCCGGAGCAAGCTGTTGAGATGGTCGATGAGAACACCATTTGCGTTGCGGCCATTCTTGGTTCCACTCTTAATGGAGAGTTTGAAGATGTCAAACTCTTAAACGATCTTTTGGTCATAAAGAACAAAGAAACCGGGTAACTAAATAATTGTTTTCATACGAATAGATCGTATACACCAATCCATGTGGATCATTCAACTAAAAATTATGTGTCCATTTCCATGTTTTTAATAGATGGGACACACCAATCCATGTGGATGCAGCAAGTGGAGGATTCATAGCACCGTTTTTGTATCCGGAATTGGAATGGGACTTTAGATTGCCGTTGGTGAAGAGTATAAATGTGAGTGGTCACAAGTATGGGCTTGTGTACGCAGGTATTGGTTGGGTAGTCTGGAGAAACAAAGAGGATTTGCCTGAGGAACTCATCTTCCATATCAATTATCTTGGTGCTGACCAGCCCACATTTACTCTCAATTTCTCCAAAGGTATATTGAGTTTATTTTACTTTTCTTGTTAGTCTTAATATTTTTGTCTGTTTAATTTTTACTAGTCATGATCTAAATAGACTAACATCAAAAGTGATTCCTAACATTTAACCACCGCATTTGCTTCATTTTCATTATTTTTGTTGATTTTCGTAATTTAAAAAGTAGTACATTATCACCAAAGTGACGAAGCTAGCCATTGAGGTCAAACTTTTTCCCATTTAAAATAGGGAACATCACTTTAATCTCCACTACTTTTTTCTTTGAATAATGGTACATGAACATCAAGTAATGGAGGTCTATTGTTTCCATTTTAAAATAGGGGAAAACGTAACTTAGACGTTGTTGTCGTTTTCTCACTTAGGTTAACAGTTTTAAATTATGGACTTTTTCTTGATTGTAGCTTATTCCTGATTCAACGTACTAATTTACTCTCACTTTTATTTATTTAATTTATATTCTTTTGCTCAATAAACCCAGGTTCGAGTCAAGTCATAGCTCAATACTACCAACTTATCCGATTGGGCCACGAGGTGAGACGGTCCTCCATTATTTTATATATGGTATTATTATCATGCTAGCTTGTTGTTAGAAATTAATTAATAATGAAATTGTATCAAACAGGGTTATAGAAATGTGATGGAGAATTGTAGAGAGAATATGATCGTGTTAAGGGAAGGACTTGAGAAGACAGGAAGGTTCAACATCGTATCAAAAGATGAGGGAGTGCCACTTGTTGCTTTCTCCTTGAAAGATAGCAGCTCTCACACCGAGTTTGAGATCTCCGACATGCTTCGCAGGTAAAGATTTCAGATACTCTTTGTTATTTAGAAGCTTTCATTGTGTTAATGATGCATGCATTTGAGAGTAAATAAGTAGCTACACCTTATTGATAGATATTTAAAAGATTATATATATTTATGATAAAGATGTAGCTAATACAAATAGTTTATAATGTAGGTACGGATGGATAGTGCCAGCATATACAATGCCTCCAAACGCACAACACATAACTGTTCTTCGAGTAGTCATCAGAGAAGATTTCTCAAGGACACTCGCTGAGAGACTTGTGATCGATATTGAGAAAGTGATGCATGAGCTCGATGAGCTTCCTTCGCGAATTATCCACAAAATTTCGCTAGGAGAGGAGAAGAGTGAAGCTAACGGTGATAACTTGATGGTGACGGTGAAGAAAAGCGATATGGAGAAGCAGAGAGAGGTCATCAATGGCTGGAAGAAGTTTGTTTCCGACAGGAAGAAAACAAACGGTATCTGTTAATATGAATATCTATAAACATCCTTGGACTGCTTTATTTAATAATGTATTTGCATTGATTCGGAGATTGAACGTTATTTTTTATGGTTGTTGTTGGACAAAGTTTGATTTAATGAGTTTGTAATATCTTATGATATTATTGCATTGTAATGAAAAAGTTTGTGTTTTTGTTACTTGTTCATCAACCATTGCATGTAAGGTTATTAAACCTACTAACTTAATTGATCTTATTATATCCCGTAAGTTCGTAAGCTAACATAAGAAAATTGGGTAATAACTTTTTATCATGATAAAGATATAGTACCATTTAATTTAAATCTAAAAAAATAACACTAAATTTTTTTTAATTTATAGAAGAAAATAAAGAAGAAAATAAATCAAAGTGAAGTTAAAATCCAAACACGTCTTCTCAAAACAAAGACAAAATTTTAAAACAAGAAAAAAAAAACTAAAATTCCCTAGGAATCAACACATGAATAATTCTGATAAAGAGCTAAAATTCCTGAGCCGGTGAAGGCCGGTGAAGGAGCATGTAAAGGAGCCGATGACGGAGCCTGTGAAGGAGCATGTAAAGGAGACGTGAAGGAGCCTGTGAAGAAGCATGTAAAGGAGATGATGACGGAGACTGTGAAGCAGCATGTAGAGGAGCTTGTGAAGGAACAAGTGAAGTAGATCCAACGACAGTGGAGCAGTGTAGCTTGACATAGCCAGCCAAGATGGGGTTACGGAAAGATCCAAAAATGATTTAGTTTTCCAAAAATATTTTATATATGAAATGAAACAAGACCATTAAACATACGGAAGAATTTGTTAGAATTCAACTTTAAAGAGAAAAAAGATCCGAAAATTAACATGAAGCGAGGAAAGGGTGAATATTTCTTGTTATCCAATAGAAAGTTAAACCTTCCCTGTACAAAACAGTTTTCCTAAAAATCACCAATACCTTTTCTTTAAGACGTTTTAAATCATTCTCCAAACTTTTAATCTCAAACTCAAGTTTTTCCTGAATCATATACATGATGAATAAATAATCAATTCCAACAAATGAAGGAAAAGTTATGTTTTCCAATAGAGTTCACCAGAGTCCATACCTTGTATAAAATTGAATCTTACACAACTAAAAAATATGTACCTTGTCAAACTTTCGTTGGGGCTCTTCAAAACCCTTAGACGAATCTTGCACATCGTTTTCATACAGTTCATGAGTCCGAGGTTTCAAACTACCTCTATTTTTCTAGCTAACATTCTTGCACATTGTTTTCATACAGTTCATGAGTCCGAGGTTTCAAACTACCTCCATTTTTCAAGCTAACATTCTTGAATGTATGACATATATAGTCTCCCTACAAGTGATATAAAATGATGGTTCACCTTCTTTTTAATGTTATTAAAATACTAGCGAAAAAGAAGTTGATCTCACAATGAAAATAACAATAATGATCCAAAACCAATGTTAATAGAACCTTATCTGTATCAAACTGCAAAATGTGCTGAACACCGTCAACTATTATTTCGAGTTTTACATAACTCTTAGTACTGCTCATGCTTATTATGTTATGTCGTTCAGCATGGTAAACATAACCAAAAGGCCACATTCGGTAAAATATAACCTACAAAAAAAGTTAAAAACAAATTCAAATATCAGAAATACATATGAATTCCAAACAAAATTACTCTTACGCTGTCTTCTTTTATTCCCATGAAAATATCTCCAGTTGGAAAGAAGACAAGTGACTGATCACTTTGGTTGTTTTCTAATAGAAAAATCTTTGATGATTCCCCTAATTCTTTGGCCATACGCAGGTTGTGGTGGATATAGGCAGAGCTCGATGAAGAATTTTTGCCATCCATTTTCCTCAAGAAGTTTTTCAACAATAGATTTAGACTTTAAATACTGGTTAGTCATAAAGAATATTCTGTAGTGATATTAAATTCTAATAACGATATTTGTGGCGTTGTTTATGGTAACAACTACTATATTTTTTTTCAAATTTACAGTGATCTCCAACGTTAATTATATTTATTTCTAACTAGGGGAAGGGATATGATCATTGCGGATTGTATAATACTACTTTTCTCTGAAATTAATATTTTGTCATTTGAGATAAATAAATTTGATTATTTACTTGTATTTAATTGGTTTTTAAATGTTTGACTTTGACTATTAAGGATGAATATATATTGTTAATTGTGAGAAACTTCTTCAGTTTTTCCCGAGGGACTTCTGCTTCCAGATGAATGACTGCTTTATTTGATAATGAATATAAAAATGTTTGGACTGCTTTATCTGATAATGAGTTTGCAGTATTAGCTTGTAATATCTTACTAGATCATAACCCGCCCGACTGGACGGGACTTTGTTTTTATGGTATAGATAACATTTCAAAATTACAATTTAATGGTTCTAATTTTACTAAGTAATAGTATATTGTTTAAACATTGTATTTCATTATTGTATTGTGTAACAGGGACGTCATAAAATGTTGTGACCCGTAAATATTTTAGTAATAGTTTATAAAGTTTTTGACTAAATTTGGTATAAAGTTATATACACTAAATAATGTAGTCAAATTTTTAATTTAATTTTTAATGAATAATTGGAAGGCTAGTATATCACTGTTAAAAACTTATAAGAATAGTCAATATAAATTATATAAATAAAATATATATTATTTTGATTTATTCTAAATACATTTAAAACATGAATACATATATGTATAAATAATTTGTAGAAATAAAGTAATATCAATGATAGAAAATCCAAAAACAATAATAATGGTACCTTGGGCCGCAGTAATCTTTAGTATAATAAATAAGCCCATTAAATTTGTATGCTATCCATGTTTCCAATCAAATTTTTAAAATTTTCTTATTCATATTTCCAAACACTTTATTTTTGTACTTCAGCTTTAATAGTATAGATGATATCTATACTATTATTTGCGAAGTGATTTTTCGCGACGGAGCTCCCACGTTAAAAGTTAGACTGGTTAATATCGTTTATACCCTTAATGAATAATTACAAAAATTTCAATATATAATTATTTATAAATAAAAACGAATTTAGATGATTTAAGATTTATCCTTATCTAAAAATATTTTATAATGTTTTAAAAAGTCTTTATTAACTTTAAAAAATCATTATATTTATTAATATATAATTAATTATTAATTAAAAACGAATTTCATTAATTTGATAATTATTCTTATCTATATTTATATTATGTTACAAAGTTGCTATCAATCTTGAAAATAATTTTATTTGATAATTATACATAAAAATAATTTATTATCCATAATCTAAATATATATTTAAAAATAAAATAATAATTCTTATATATATTTTGTTGTTATCCGGAAAATATATTTTAATAAAAAATCAAAAACAGAAAACACATAAAGTAAATATTTATAAATAAAAAATTTATAATACGTAATTATTTTCAAATTAAAAGGATATAATAATATAATATAACGATATATATTTGTGTTATTCTTTCATCTCTGAACTCACACGTTAAATTAAATTTATTTTTATATTTTATTTAGTTATACATTAAACATGAATCAATCATAATAAAATAAAAGATCATTCACAAAGAAAGAAAATATGTTTTTGGCAAAAATAAATTTAAATATATTGTATTTTAATCCAAAATAATATTATTCTTTCTGTAAATCAATTTTTATCAAATTGAAAGATAGGTTTCTATTTTTTTTTATCAATTAAGAAGAAATGAAATAGACTTTAGCTTTTTTTCAAATCTTTAAAGGAAAAGATAGATTTTTGTTTAAATTTATAACTAACTTTATCATGTAAAACTAAAAAGGTTTAATGTTTTAGGTAAAAAATTTTGAATGAAAATAATTATTTATTTTGATTATTTTTTAAATTGACTTAAAGATAATTAAGCCCGCATGTGCGGGTAAAACACCTAGTTATTACATTATTATGAAACAGTTTGTGTTTTTTTTTGGGTGAAAAAACACTAAATTGCATGTAAGGTTAATAAACCTAGTAACTTAATTTATCTTTTTATCCCGTAAGCTCGTAAGATAACATTAGAATCTTGGGTAATAAATTTTCATTATGATTAAGATAACTAAATAAGTAAACACTAAATTTAATTTGTAGGAGAAAAATAAGAAGATAAAAAATTAAATTGAAGTTAAAATCCAAACACGTCTTCTAAAAATAAAGACTAAATTTAAAAACAAAATGAAAAAAACTAAAACTTCCTAGGAGACCTACTTGAATAATTGAATAACTAAAATCTCTGAGTCGGTGAAGGAGCCGGGGAAGGAATCGGTGAAGGAGCCTGTGAAGGAGCATGTGAAGGAGCATGTAAAGGAGCATGTGAAGGAGCATGTGAAGAAACAGGTGAAGAAACAGGTGAAGAAACATGTAAAGGAGCTTGTGAAGGAGCATGTGAAGGAGCATGTAGAGGAGCATGTAGAGGAGCTTGTGAAGGACCAAGTGAAGGAGCCTGTGAAGTAGATCCAACGACAGTGGAGCAGTGTAGCTTGACATAGCCGGTCAAGATGGGGCTACGGAAAGATCCAAATACAGTCTTCTCACAATCTGCGTTCATCTTCTTGATTGCGTCGCAACATTCCGATCCAATAACGATTTCTCTGGTGAAGAAAGTCATAGAGATATCATCAAAACATGTACCTACCTCCTCCTT
Organism: Eruca vesicaria subsp. sativa; assembly: GCA_932364175.1. Lineage (NCBI taxonomy): Eukaryota > Viridiplantae > Streptophyta > Magnoliopsida > Brassicales > Brassicaceae > Eruca > Eruca vesicaria. The sequence continues at coordinate 50,249 of CAKOAT010164933.1, forward strand.
GTCGGACAAGCATCTGATTACTTCCTCTGGCAGATAAAACGGAATTGGTCGAAAGTAGCCTTCACGGATCGGCGGGAATCTTTTTACGGGGCCACGGAACGGGCCGAACGGCCAATGTACACGCGATAGGAAGAGCTCTTGGTTAGTAGATGACTCTAGTTCTGTTTCTGTGAGTTTGGATGTTACACAGCTTGAGAACAGGATCGCTATCATAGCAATAACAAGTGTGACGTTCTTCATCTTTTAAGTGTAAACCTAGGACTTTCGGATGGTGATGCAATGGTAAAGCGTGAGGGTTTATATGGATGTTTTTGCAGGGATTTGTGAAATATTATGTGAATTTGTCTTTCTTCCTACATTAACGTGAGTATATATATACAACATATAAAATCCTAAGTTAGCTAGATAAATGCACATTAGATAATATCAAATCATATTAGGAATAGGAAACTCTCATGATCGTATTTATCTCTTTATTTTGAATTTTCCTTTTATGCCAGGCAGGGTTTAAATAGTTTCGAATTATTATGTATATAAATAGAATATACATCTTTGTGGTGTGATGATGTTATAGTAATGATTATTGGACTACGTACAACACCACACATAAGCCATGTTGTTAAGGTTATACAAAAAAAAAAAAACAAAAAATTTATTAGATAATCATATGGACTGGTATATATTAAAATTATCACTATCTTAAGAAATAACATACTGTATATGTTATATATATGATGTCACCGCTATTTTCTTTTAATTAAGAGGTTTTAGTATATATAAATAAGTTTGTAAGGATTTCGATATATATAAGAAATATCTTAATTATTCGATAAATCATAAAAAATGGAATTCTAACTATAATAATCAGTTTGTAAGGATTTCGATAAGTATAAGGAATATTTTAATATGACTTTCGGTAATTGTTGGACTCCGTCCAAACGTCGAAGGGTAATATCACTAATAGTTTTTTCTAGGGCTGGGAAAAAAACACCGAACCCGAAAATCCGAACCGAATCCGACCCGATAAAAAGGAATCCGAACGGATCCGAACCCGACATAAGTACCAAATTGATCTTGTTTTACGGTATTTCGAATTATGGGTATTATCCGAACCGAACTCGAACTTAAATGGATATCCGAAAAAACCCGAAACTTTAAAATTCCAAAAAAACTTGTATCATATCCAATCTAAATTTCTAATATGTTTCCAAAACAGAA
>CAKOAT010164933.1:51566-64578 GCA_932364175.1 Eruca vesicaria subsp. sativa
AATATTTAGTCTAATATATAGTGTTATTTGGTTAATATTAATGTTTATGATTGACATTACATTTGAAGTTAAGTTACGAATAAATTTGTTTTGAAGTTTATATAATGTTGTTTTTTAAAGTTTAAATAGTACTTCTTATGTTTATAGAATTGTTAGTTGTTAACTTTAATTTTTTATGTTTCATTATGTATTATATTTCTTTCATACAAGGCTTTGGTTTTTCATTAATCATGATATGTTTAGTGTTGTCACATATAGTTCAATGACAAATCTTATATGGTTGATAGATGAGTTTCACAATATTATTTTGAAGGAGAACAATATGGTTTGTAGAAGCTAAATACACAAATTTAATAAAATGATTGAAAATATAGTGAGTTTAATTGAGTATAAATTAGTATTTTTAGAACCGATAACCCGATTAGTATCCGAAACTATTTCGGGTTCAACCGGATCTTGGACATGTTACTAAACCCGAACCGAACCCGACTAAACCCGAACCTAATCCGGCCCAAATTTTTATAATATCCGAATGAGGCTGAAATTCATGAACCCGAAAATCCGAAACCCGAATGAACCCGAACCGAAATCCGATTGGGACCCCGATTGCCCAGCCCTAGTTTTTTCTATTCTGATTTAAATAATTGACTTATAACGATTAACAACTCCCCCCCCCCTAATAATTAACTAGATTAAAAATAAATTGTTCTACGTTTCTTACTTTGGGTAAGAGATACATTCTAAAAAGCGTAAAATATGATAACAGTGCACAAAAGCATTAATATCTTTTATTGAGATTTAAGAAGGAAAAAAGGTCAAATCCAAAAAAAACCGTAACAAAGCAAAGCACAGTAAAACCGAAGAAAATATATTATATAAAACCCTAATAAAAATCATTACTTGTAAGTAATAAAAAAAACCTAAGCCGGTGATGGAGCAGAAGCAATAGATCCAGCTTTGGTGGCACAATGTAGCTTAACAACGTAGTCAAAGAAAGGGTTATGGTAAGCTCCAAAGATAGTCTTATCACAGTCTCTATCCATCTTCTGTATGGAAGCGCAACATTCCGTTCCAATAAGGGGTTTGCGAGTGTAAAAAGCCTTAGCAATATCCACCAAACAAGTGCGTACCTCCTTGCAATCAGACAAGCATTTGATGACTACCGGTGGTGGATGGAAGGGAATTGGGTGGAAGGGGTAATTGTAGCCCGTGGAGATTGACGGGAATGCCTTTCCGGCAGCACGTGGAAACGGCCAATGTGGTTTAGGGTGGTAGTAAGGGTAGAAGGGGTGATTCCAAAATTTTTCACTATGCAATGATTGGTCTGATAACAAGTCACTTGCTGTGACTTGAGATGTGACACAGCATGAGAAGAAAATCACAGCAACCAGAACTGCTAGATTCTTCATTTTGAAGAAATATGAGAAATGTAAATTGTGTTCGGGTTGTTTTCGAGATGAAAATGATGTGTTTATATAGGGGCTTCTAATTAATTAGGGTTTTAGATTGTAATTTTATATGATGATAATTTCGAATGATGTATGAATGTATCTTATTGAAATATTGTCTGATATATTTGATTTAGTTTTTGTAACGACTTGATGTTTGTTGTGATTTTGTGATCCTTTTCGATACATTTTTTTTATTAACACATACTTTTTATTAATCTGATATATCGTCGATTTTCCAATATATGATTTAGTTTTGGAATATTCCGATAGTATAGTAAATCACGTCATACATTTGTGCGAGCCTACGAGTTAAAAGGGACCTATCGAAGGATAGCGTATCTAAAGAGATTTTATTCGTTCGCATAATTAAGTTTAGATTTTGGAGTGAACTTAACTCATGACATGTATCAAAAAATTATGATTAATCTTATTCTTTTAATTGGGATTCTAAGAGCATCCGCATCGCGTAGACCGTGTAGGGGGTTTTTAATTTTTTTTAATTTTATTTTTACTTTTTCTGATTAAATAAAAATTAAAAATACATCAATTGCAGGCTGTCACGTGTTGTGAGGCCCGCAAACCAGTTGAAAACACGTATCTTATTCCGCAGACGGAGGCTACGTTTGTTCCCTCTTTTGTGGGTCCCATCCCACTTTTTCCCCCTAAAACCCATGCTTGGAGACAGCGTTGAGGATGCTCTTAGCTTCGAACAAGATACGGATTATGATTTTTTTTAGATTTTAATTAAGGAAAGCAAAGAACTGTTGCTCAAATAAAAGTTATAAGATCATGTTTATTGGCATCCCTTAAAAGAGTTTGTTAGCTTAATTGGACTTTAAAAATAAAGATTAAATCAACAATAAACAAGGGAGTGACTTAATTAATTAAGCCACCGAAGGGGTGTTGTTTAACTGCCACGTGTCGAGACTTTACAGGAGAGAGGAGCGGTGTGTGGGGGTGTTTCGACAAAAGCTCTCCTTTTCTCCTATCTCTTCCGGTTCTGATTCTCTCTCTGTTCTTTGGCGATTCTTGGTAGTCGACAACGTCTGTACTCGACGGTGCATGTACTCGAAGCGGCGTCGGACGACCTCTCTCTCTATCTTCGGTTCTCTGAGGCGAAGAACAACGGTGACCAGGGCCGGCCCTGAGATTTTAGGGGGCTTGTGGCGATTTTTATGTAAAAAAAAATTTAGAGCCTAAAAAAATTTTTTGGGGAAATATACTCATGTAACTTTCTTCAAAAATTTTGGGGGCCTGAAGCAAATGTTTCACTAAGCATGCCCCAGGGCCGGCCCTGACGGTGACTGCTTCGGCTGAGGCGAATCGAAACGTAAATCTTTGCATGTTTCAATCTTTGAAGTTTGCATGTCTCAGATTCTTTAGCGTTTCATTTTTCTCTAAATCCTTTGATTTTTTAAGATTTGTGTATTTAGGTGGATTGATCTAGAGGCATGATCCAAGTAGATTTGTTCCTTATTCAATGTCAATTTGTAATATAAATCGTCAAATTTATTTTTAAATTTTTTCTTTCTGTTTTGGCTTAAGTGGATTGATGAAGCGGATGTCCTTGTGGTTGATTGTGTCAGTGTGTAATAAAGTATATTTTGATCCATTTCATCATTGGTTTAGTTGATAAGATTTTTTTTTAATCTGAGGATTAGTTTATATTTTAATTGTAATTATTTGAATATTGTGTAGTCAATTTTGTTATGATAAGTTTATCTTTCGTTGTTGTGTGTAGATGGTTGATCAAGAGGCATCACACCATTTCTTTAGAGCAAGGGCGTACGATTTGATAATAAGGTAAAGCCTATCTCTCTACTCTGTTGTGATAAAGCAAGGTTGTGGTTGTATTAAATTGATTCTTAGTTATGTAATAAATAGCTTTGGTTGTTGTTCGATAGAGGTTATGTAATAAATAGCTTTGGTTGTTGAATTGAATTGATGCTTAGCTTTGCTTTGTTACGGTTAGATAGAAATGAATTGTGTGGTGAGTTGATTGTGTTTAGATATATGTCTAGTCGGACAGCTTGGTTGTTATCAATGCGTAGATAGGTATGGAATGATTAATTTAGTGAGATCCCAACATATCCTCATAATCTATTCCGACGACGATTCAGTATGAACAAGTCATTGTTCATGCGTATTGTTGATCGCCTCTCCAACGACATTGAATACTTTCGTCAAAAGCAAGACGCATCTGGCAGGATGGGTCTCTCTGCACTTCAAAAGTGTACTGCAGCTATTCATGTGTTAGCATATGGTTCAGCGCTTGATGCGGTCGACGAATACCTCAGGCTCGGTGCAAGCACTGTTTGGTTATGTGTGAAAAATTTTGTGGAAGCAATAATAGATTTGTTCGAAGATGAGTACCTGAGAAGACCAATACCGGATGATCTTCAGCGTCTACTTCATATTGGAGAGCTTCTGGGATTTCCGGGGATGATAGGAAGCATCAATTGTGTGCACTGCGAGTGGAAGAATTGTCCCATCGCTTGGAAATGCCAATATTCTCGTGGTTCAAGAAAACCCAAAATCGTTTTGGAGGCGGTTGCTTCATATGATCTCTGGATAGGGCATGCGTTTTTCGAACCTCCAGGTACCTTAAATGATATCAATATTCTTGATCGCTCACATATTTTTGATGACATAACAAATGGTCACGCTCTGCAAGTGAATTTCTCGGTGAACGGAAATCCTTATTCAATGGCTTACTATCTCATCGATGGTATTTATCCAAAATGGACTACTTTTATCTAATCTATTTCACTAGCACAAGGTCCGGAAGCGGCTTTATTTGCTCAATGTTAAGAAGCTGCCAGAAAAGATGTCAAGCGTGCTTTCGGAGTCTTGCAAGCTCGATTTGCATTGTTAAAAATCATGCACTCTGTTGGGATAAATTCAATATCGGGATGATTATGAGAGCATGTATCATTCTCCATAATATGATAGTAGAAGATGAACGAGATCAAGGCACCCAATACGATGTTTTGAATTTTCATCAAGGAGAAGGCAGCGAAAATTCACATGTCGATCTTAGTTTTTCAACAGATACCCCTACAAATATCGCCAATCAGATGGGTGTTCGAGTAAGAATTCATGATAAAAGCGCATCAACAACTAAAATGTGATTTGGTCGAATATATATGGCAGAAATTTAGACGTGATCAAAAGAACAACTGAAACAAAGCCGCTTTCAAATAATTATAGTTTATTTGTGTAATATTTTTTTTATGTTTTAATGTTTTTATTTTGAAATCTATATTTCAAATAATATTTTTAACTTTGTGTTTTTAGATAAAATTATGTTTAAGTTTTTTTAAGAACCCTACTTAAGATACAACCAGTAAACTAATAAAATTAAGGATCACTTAACAAAATCCCTTAACTACAATTAAATACTAAAAAATTCAGTAAACCACCTAAGTGGAGAACACCAATAAACATGCTATAAGAACCTTTTTTAACCGAAAAATATAAAAAAGTAAAATATCAAATCATGAGTTACAAACCCCAGATAAGAGATCGAGATTAATCATGCGCTAGAACTTGAAATATAAAATACAAATAGGACCATAGTAAAGAGGTACAAATATGTGTGTCCAAATGTATAAAATTTGTCAACTATAACATAAATTAATATCGACAATTTGGTTATAGTGTAATGGAAATCAAGCGAGGACAGCTTAGTGGTCTTGAGCGAGCTTCTGTCCCAATACGGACCCGGGTTCGAATCCCGCTGATCACTGGGGGTAAAATTTAAAATCTGGGTTCTTTCGGCGTCCGGTGACCCAAGTGTACTCCAGCCGATAACGTAGACTGATACGGACACTCGCCGCTAGTTTGGATCCACCTTGTTGGATGCTAGGATACACCGGGTTATTCCAAAAAAAAAAATATCAACCAAACCGAGAACCGGTTTATTTTACTTTGTTGGACCAACAATAGAGAACAAAATGTAATTTATTAGTAGAACTAATCTGAATTATGGTCTATATGCCAGCGACTCTCCATAAACCATGATTATCGAAACAAGTGTAAATATAAATGTATATTCTAATTTGAAATATATAAAAGTAGATTTAAAGTATACAACCTTTAAAGAGAAGTTGTACAGAATGAAAAGAATAATGTGTTGATTATATGCCTTAATTTGCTTAGGTAAACAAAATTACTAGGAACAATTTCAAGTTTTCAACTCATCTATATGTGTCTATATAATGTTAAGCAAAACTATTCTAACACATTTTTATTCTTTTTCTCTATAAGTAAAATTTCTATTTGTCTACACCACCCGAACTTCCTTAACTGATAAGAATATGTTGTTACTACGGATTTTGTAAGATTAGTCGGTTGATCTCGGTCGCCGGATCTCCATGATTATCAAAAAAAAATTGCTATTTTTCTTTTATATGGTAAAAACATTTCTCTACTTTATATTTTCTAGTTATATATTACTATTTTAGAGAAATAAATTGAAGTATTTCACTTCTAGTATAGAGTTTTTCAATTTGTTGCAAAATTTTGTGAATGCTTTTTTTTATTGGGAGATACAAGTAGCAAAATAGGTGATTTTATGGGATATAGACATATTTTAATAATTTTAAATGTTGTCAAAATAAATAAATAGTTATATCACTTTATAAGATTAATTTAAAATTCTGATTCACTAGAGACCAAAGTCATGAATTTTTGGGACGATCTCGTGGCACGCAAAACTCAGTGGAGAAAATCACGAGTGGCAACACACTTTGACAGATTCAAGGGAAATGTTGGATGAGAATCATTATAGGCAAGTACACATCTCTCGTTTATTATTAGTGCTTTTGGATTTCGTACACATAATAAAATTAGAACATCTTAATCTCACAAAAGTATGCACGATGTGAATTATATAGTAAATCGTTTACCTCTTTCAAGAGATCCCGCACTGAATCTCACAACATAAGAATTGGTAGGCAGCCGTAATAAGAAATGTTACCAATGCAAACTATGCATTTTTATTTTTATTTTTGGATATGTGGTTGAAAACTTCATGCTAATACTGAAATGAAAAAAGAAGAAGGAAATATGAAATAGAATCTAAATTTATAAGCCCAATGTTTAATCAGATCAGGAGATATTACAACGTTTGGCTTCACGACACCATAGGAGTTGGATCGGCACTTACTACAATTTCATATGCCATCAGATATTGTGGGTCTAAAGAGATAGGAGATAATAAATGCATGATTGCATATAAGCTTCATGTTTATTGGAAGATTTGTTGTTTTGGTGGTTTGAACATGAGTTGCATGAACCGCATAATGATGCATGCCCAACATTCTAGTGACCACGATATCCTAGTGGAAACTCGTATTAGTGACATTCATTTTTTTGTGACATGCATTGTAATTTTATTAACATGTTTGAAAACCTTTTTATGACCTCGGTATAGGAAGAATAATGTTCTTAAAGAGAGTGTACTTGAAGTTGTTTATAGGTCAGAACTGTTGATGTTGTATAGTAGAAGAATGACGCATTTATTTATAAGCAACTGCAACTTTGATGAAGTCGAGATAGTTAAACCACATATTCAAGTTCTAGTGTCATTAGTCTCAAACTAGTTGGTTTGAAGGTTTAAAAAAAAAAAACAGCTATGTGAAAATCATATGATACCGCGAAAATCATATGATACCGAAGATCATATGATACACAATGGTATTCTGGAAAACATATTGAGATATGAAATAAACTTGTAATAGAAAATTTCAAAAGTTAGGAAAATGGAAAGCAAAGATCGCGTCCCATGGGTAAGGGGAACAGTCGCATCTGTAAGTCAAAGGATCCTCCAAATCAGACGAAAGGTTTCGTAGAACAATCAACCAAATTGAAAGTACAAAGGAAACGAGGGACAGGTCCCACACACAACTTATATAAGTGGATAGAAACCTTATTGTTTAATATCTTTACCATTAACTTCGCATTACTATTACTGATTTATATATAACCTTATCATTTCAAACTTGGGACTTGTGAGTTAACAAGTGGAAGTAATAATATTACTATGTTGCGTTGCGTCAATTCCTTCCATATATACTCCCAGCGCAGGTTATATATATTATTCATATTACGTGGCATGATTCTAATTTTTAAATCTTTGTTAAACTAGCTTATGAAGTTATCATTGTGCCAAGATATCTAGTATTGTGCCAATATATCTAGTATTGTTGCTGCAAGCCTGAAATTATGGATTCAAATACACATGATACATAGCTTTACGATGTAACTTCCATTTTTTTCGCGTCTTTACATAGTCATGATGTAAAATCGATAATAACCATATACATGAATGAATATAAAGATTACTCTTGGAATAGTTAAGACATACAAAAAAGTTCCATCACCTATAACTTCCGTTGACAAATATTTGGTCACACTCACACAGGTACAAGTTAGAAACTTCGTTTTGGTCGTTTACAACTTATAACTTCCATAAAAAAAATTAAAAACTTGTGTAGAGTCAAGTCTGATAAGAAGAAAGAAAGGCACAAAGAGATCTGTTGAGGGGATTTTGAGAGTGTTTGAGGACTTTGACAAGATGTCTGGCCTAAAGATCAGTCTAGAGAAGTCAACGTTGTTCATGGCTGGCCTCTCGGATCAAAGGAAAGAAGAAATCCTCTGCCATTTTCCTTTTGCTGTGGGAAAACTCCCTGTTCGATACCTGGGTCTTCCCTTGCTCGTAAAAAACATGACGGTAACCGACTTTTTGCCCTTAGTGGAGAAGATTCGTAAAAGAATTGGTACCTGGACAGGACGGTTCCTATCCTATGCAGGCCGTCTCCAGCTAATAAACTCAGTTATAATGAGTCTTGTTAACTTCTGGATGGCTGCATTTCGTTTACCGAATGGTTGTATTACTGAGATTGAAAGACTGTGCTCAGCTTTTTTATGGTCGGGTGTTGAGTTGAAAGGTCGAAAGGCAAAGATTGCGTGGAAGGAAGTGTGTAAAACAAAGCAAGAAGGGGGTCTAGGTGTCCGTTCTTTAAAGGAAATGAATGTTGTTTGTGTGCTCAAACTAATCTGGAGAATCTTGTCGGCAGATTCACATTGGGTCAGCTGGATAAAGATGTATTTGATTCGTAAGGGATCAATCTGGTCAGTGAAGGAAACTTCGCAGCTAGGCTCTTGGGTTTGGCGGAAGATTTTAAAGTACAGAGAGAAAGCAAAGCAATTGTACAAAGTGGAGGTTAGGAATGGTAAGAGCGCTTCTTTCTGGTATGACAAATGGTCTCCTTTAGGTTGTTTAAAGGAGTTACAAGGATGTGGGGGCTGTATTGAAATGGGAATTAAAGAGAATGCTAAAGTGGTGGATTGCTTTTCTCATAGGAGAAGAAATCATCGTTATGTTATTTTAAATAAGATTGAGGTGGAAATAGAAAGGTTTAAGAGTCAATGGAAGCCGGAGGAAGAAGATATGTACCTCTGGAGTGATGGAAGAGATAAGTATAAGGGGAAGTTCTTAACATCAACAACTTGGCAAACTATTAGAGTAAAATATCAGGAGATTGGCTGGCACAAGGCGATTTGGTTCAAGCATGCAACTCCCAAGTTTGCGTTTGTAACTTGGGTAGCATTGAAAGATAGACTGTCCACTGGTTGCAGAATGATACATTGGAATGGCAACATTGACACTTCCTGTGTTTTTTGTAATGAGCCTATGGAGACTGTGGAGCATCTATTCTTTGCTTGCTCTTTTTCGCAGCAGGTTTGGAAGTCTCTGGTTGAAGGTGTGCTCGGGTGTAGGTACACTACAGTCTGGTCTGATATATTGAGTATTATTATGGATGATAAGCAAGATTGCATTTATCTCTTCACAGTGAGGTACTTGTTTCAGGCTACTATCCATAGCATTTGGAGAGAACGAAATAGACGGAGACATGGAGAGAAAGCTTCTCCACCTGATTTGTTAGCCAAGCTTCTCGATAAAACTATGAGAAACAGATTCTCTATTATTCAGAAAGTGAGGGACAAAAAGCTTGAGGTTGGTTTACAATTCTGGTTTTCAACAAGATAATCGGAGCTTGGATGTTGGATGTTGGTTGTGTTGACCCAGTAGGAGTGAGGGCTGGGACCCCAGTAGGAGTGAGAGCTGGGTTTGAAAAGCCTAGTAGGAGTGAGAGCTAGGTACTCAGTAGGAGTGAGAGCTGAGTTGGAGTGTTCATATGCAGTGTTTTGGAGGTTGCTTGGCAGAGAAGTTAACGAAAGAGTTGAGTTTTAAAGCTGTTTTACTTATGATTATTTGAAACATTTGTAAAGGTCTTTTTTTTTGGGTTATAAATTTAACATTTAGATTCAAAAAAAAAAAAAAAGATAAGAAGAAAGAAAGAATGTGATGGCCATAGACTAGTGAAAAACACGGAAAATATATTTGAATATAATATAATGGAAAGACGCGCATTCAACCATATAATGTCAACCTGTATACGCACAACTGTCTATCTCCACCTTACAAATTAAAAAAAACATTTATTAAAATACTTTTCCAACAGTATTCTTCCACGAACATTCTCTTGTATATATAACACTCATGTCTTCTTGGATCTTCTCCTAAGTTTTACAACTAAGTTCTCCTTTTTCCCCTCAAACAATAAACTTCCACCTTTCTTCACGTAATGGGAAACTACGTTTCTTCAGCTCTAAGCAAAACTTCTTCTTCATCTTCTTCCTCCCCGGCGGCGAGAGTGATTCTCCCTGACGGTGAAGTCCGTCATATCCACGAGCCGACTAAAGCCGCCGAGCTAATGATGGAGATTCCAAGCTTCTTCCTCGTCGACGCAAAATCTTTAAAAATCGGTCGGAAGTTTAATCCGTTAGCCGCCGATGATGATCTTCAAATAAAAGGATGCCATGTGTACATCGCTTTTCCTATGACGCGTGCCACGTCAGCAGCTAACGCTTCGGATATGGCAAGAATATTCGTAGCCGCCAAGAAACAGCACCGCCAGACTAAATCTTCCGGTGTCGGAACATCTGTGAAAAGCTGTCATAACGGGAAGGTGTCGCCGGCAGAAGGAGAAGATGACGTCAAGATGATATCAGCGGGATCAAAGCTGAACTTGGAAGACATAGAAGAGTTTTCGGCGGCGGAGTTTATGCATAGAATCTCTGTTTCCAAATCTAAGAAGCCGAAGTTGGAAACTATAGTTGAAGAATCTTTGTCTTAACGAACACATAAAAATCAAATATAAATGGAAATTTGATTTTTTTTTTTTTGTTCAAATGTTATTAATTTATTTTTTGTTCATTATCCTCTATGCGCAAGTGGTTTCTCTTTGTGGTATTGATGAACAGAAAGAGACATTAGTTGAGAATGAACATGTGATCGCTTCATTTTTTGGTCCATTAATATGAAATATATTATTTTTAGCTACTCAAATTGTTAAATCACGCAATCACTTTTCGAATTTTGTTAACAGAGCTACAGTAGAACCTACATAAATTAATACTCGATAAATTAATAATCTCTCTAAATTAATAAATTTTGTTGGTCCCAACTTGGACCGATTCAAAATTTAACAGAAATAGATAAAATAATAAAATAATAATTTTTTAAAAAGTTCTATGTAAAATATGGTCTCATTAAAACTATAAATTAATAATTTATATTTATTTATATTTTATATAAGTAAAAACCTATTATCATATTGTTTGTTTTATATTTACAATTGAATTATCTTTATATTTTCTTGATATTTAATATAGTGTTCATGAGATTTAGTAATATTATATATAACATCATATTTAAATTCTATGAAATATATATTATATACACCAAATAATAAAAGAAATATAATAGAAATGTCAAAATTTCAGAAAAATGATAATAAATATCTATACACTAAAATATAATATTTTTCTTATTACAGAATAAATATATCTTAAAATCAAAAAATCTAAATAAAGAAATTTTGGTAAATTAATATATCTATAAATTAAGAAAGTTCAAAGTCCCGACATTATTAATTTATAGAGGTTTAACTAGAACCGATCCTGAGATTCACATATGAAGAGCCGGTCCTGAGATTCACATATTCATTTAAGACTGCAGTTGAAAAGAAAAAAAATAATGGATTCTATATAATTTTTTAAAAAAAATATTAGCTATTTTTAAAAGTTATATTTCGTGTGAAATTTGAGACCGGAAACGGATGCTTAATTTGCTTGATCTTAAGACCGCCTCTGATCATATGAACATTTAAACTTCAATTCCACTTACGCCTGAGAATGTTTTCATTGACAAATGGTCTGATATATCATGTGAACGTTGATGGTATCTTAAAACACGATCTTCAGGGAAGATATTGAGTCATATTTTAAAGAATTAAAAAGTATAAACTGTTTCTATTGATAAACATAGATAATATACGAATCTGTGACTTGATATAAGCATAGTAGTCATTTTCACGTAGAGATGTGTAATCACCAATCAGTCGTGTTGGTCATGTCAGTTAATATATTTTGGTTGAAATATCCATTTATGCCAATACTAATATATTCATTTCGATGAAAGAACTGCGAATTCTCATTAAATTAAATAAATAAATTTCTCTGTGTAAAAAATATTAAACTAATTAGTGAAATCATTTATAATCATTTATACAATTTAATTTTACAAAACGTAATCACATGTATCATTTATAAAAATAATCTAGCCATTAAACAAATATAAAATATTTTTAAAAATATATGTAGCCATTAATCTAATAATTTGATTAAAAACAAAATTTAGGATTATTTAGCTAATTCACATATTAGCTATTAATATATCATTTATAAATTTAATTTCACTACAAGAAAACACGGCGATTCTGACGGAAAAATTCGTCGGAATGTCGTCGGAATATAGGTATTCCGAGGATATACCGAGGAAACCGGTCGTCGGAAAATTTTCGTCGGAAATTCCAGTTTCCTCGGAATTTCCTCGGAAAATTCTGAGGAAATACCGAGAACCACAATTCCGAGGACATTCCGAGAAACCATTTCGTCAGACGCTTCCTCGGAATTCCCTCGGATTTTCCCGATGAAAACTTCCGAGGGATAGATGTTATCGGAAAATTCCGACGACAGGATTCGTCGGAATTTTCCGAGGACATCACGTCGTCGGAATTTTCCGACAAACGATTTCCTCGGAAAATTCCGAGGAACTGGGCTTCCTCGGAAATTTTCGAGGAACTGGTGTCCTCGGAAATTTCCGAGGAAGCCCAGTTCCTCAGAATATTCCGAGGACTCAATCTCCTCGGAAAATTCCGAGGAAGCCCAGTTCCTCGGAATTTTCCAAAATTTATATTTTTTTTTTTAATTATAAATTATTGTTTTTTAATTAAAATTCGAAAATATAAAATAAAATTGTAAACTGAAAATATATTAGATAATAGAGTAGTTCAAATAAAAAAAAACATTCAGAGTTTTTGAAAAAAAAAAACTACGGGAATTGCTCGTTCGGGTACATCCGCTTCATCATCTCCATCATGGCCTCGTTCTGCTTTCTCGATGCCTCCCACCCCTTCTCTTGTTCCGCC
>CAKOAT010165044.1:0-56721 GCA_932364175.1 Eruca vesicaria subsp. sativa
ATTTTTCTTACGATCATAATACAAAACGTAAAATGGTGGTGCACCCAAAGCTTCTGGTGCCAAAACAAATTTGCCTGAATCATCAATGGCACAAAAGACTTGAAACAAGGTATCCCGGCTAGCTAATCTAGGCGAAACGAAATTCTTATTAGACCATTCATGTGTTGCAGCATCCTCTAAAACCCACAATTCAATATAACCAGAGTAACCACGACCAAATCCACCATATCCAGTGAACATGATAGCAAGCTTCCCATTGTATCTTCCCATTGTAGCTTCCCATTGTTGGTACTTATATTATATCATATTTTTCAGACCGAACATCAAAGCACATGACTACATGATCTTTACGAAGGAGACGTGTACTTGTATATGAGTTGATTCAGGAGAGTGGGGAGGACAATCATGAATCATCCTCCACAAGTTCCCATTTCCCAATGTTAAAACTTGAATCTTGTGAGCTAAGCCACGTCTCCTACGAACATGCATGCCTCTACTCATACACAAGATTTTGTATTCACCATCTATGGGATCATAACCCAAGAAATGGTACATACGTAATCTATGAGAATCGATCTTGGGAAAAGCAATGGATTGCCTCGTGCTAGGGTTGTATATCATGAGCTTAGAAGGAGGTCCATAGCAAATCAAACCGTGGACCGACGGAGAAAGTGTAGGGTTGAGAATGGCATTTCATATGGTAACTTGCTACCGAAGACAATGATGATTCATCTCCATCTTGAGTGTTGAAATATGCCTTGAATATGCATCGGTCGATCTAGAGGTCATAGATCGGTCGATCTGGCTGGACACGTATCGATAGATACAAGAGCTTGTGTATCGATCGATATTGTGTCAAATCCAAGAAAATATGGAAAGTTTCATTAAACGTTTTCTTATATATCTTTAGGGCTTTATCCTATTCTGTAACACGAGTTGTACTCTGAAAAAACTAGCCTCCACTAATAAAGTACTCCTTTTTCCGGTGGATCAAACCACGTTAAATCTCGGTGTCTTTCTTTTCTGTTCATCTACTCTATTAATCTGTATCTTCTCACATCTGTCACAACAAACTGGTATCAGAGCTTCGAGTTGAATCTGGTGAGAAGATGTCTGGGATGAACATGAAGATCGACAAGTTTACTGGAAGGAACAGTTTCAGTCTCTAGCAAATCAAGATGAAGGCGTTGCTGAAGCAACAAGGTCTTTGGGCACCGTTGTCAGGGAAGAAGGCTCAATCTGTTACTGCTGAGATGGAGGTTATTGAAGAGAAGGCGTGTTCAACAATCTTGTTGTGTCTGGCAGATGAGATCATCATCGAGGTTTCTGGTGTTGATACTGCAGCTGATTTGTGGTTGAAGTTGGAATGTCTATACATGACGAAGTCTCTGACTAAGAAGCTTTTTCTGAAACAACATCTTTTCGCTTTGAGGATGCAGGAAGGTACACAACTTCAGGATCACCTTGATAGTCTAAATTCCATTATGTTAGATCTGAGGAATATAGATGTTAAGGTGGAGGATGAGGATGCGGCACTGATTATGTTGGTACCACTGCCTAACTCCTATGAGAACTTTGTTCAATCATTCATAGGGAGTAAGGATATAGTGAGTTTGGAGGAAGTCAGGTCGGCACTTCATAGTAGGGAGTTGCGTCAGAAGGCATCTAGTTCTGTTACAGATGACCAAGTTTCTGGGTTGTTTGTAGGTGGTGGAAAGAATTTTGGAAAAGGCAAAAGGTCGAAAGACAAAAAGTCGTTTTCAAAGGGTCGTAAACCAACTGATATTTGCAACTACTGCAAAGAGAGAGGGCATTGGAAATCAGATTGTCCTAAGAAAAAGAAGCAAGCTGGTTCCGCTGCGGTAGCCGAGGATGAAGCTAAGTCTGATGACGATATTGCTCTAGTTGCTCATGGAAAAACACATTCTAGGGATGTGTGGGTTCTAGACACAGGAGCATCATATCATATGTGTCCAAGGAGGGAATGGTTCTCAGAGTATGAGGAAGTGACTGATGGCAAGATCAAGATGGCGAATGACTTTGCTTGCGATATTGCAGGAATCGGTTCCATTAAGCTCAGGACACATGAGGGTAGAATCTGTACATTGACTGGAGTTAGACATGTTTCGTCCATGTCCAAGAACTTGATCTCAGTTAGTCTTTTGGATAGCAGAGGTTTCAAGTATTCAGGTGGAGATAGAGTTCTGAATGTCTACAGAGGTTCAGTTGTGATTTTGAGAGGCTTCATTCATGGTACTTTGTATTTGCTGGACTGCTCTACAGTTTTAGGTTCAGCAAATGTTGCATCTCCAGAGGTTCGCAAGGAAGATATGGACAAGCTGTGGCATATGAGGCTTGGACATATGAGTGAGCGTGGGATGCATATTTTATCGAAGAAAGATCTTCTTTGTGGTCATAAGACCAAGAGTCTTGAATTCTGTGAGCATTGTGTGTTTGGGAAGCTACATAGAAAGAAGTTTCCTAAGGTTGTTCAATCAGTTTTGTAAGGATGCAGGAATTTCTAGGCATCATACAATCAGGTATACACCACAGCAGAATGGTGTAGCAGAGAGAATGAACCAGACATTGCTGGAGAGAGCGAGGTGCATGCTTTCAAATGCTGGCTTAGAGAAGAGGTTTTGGGCTGAGGCAGTGAACACGGCTTGTTATTTGATCAATTTAGGACCACATAGTGGGATCGAGTGTTGAATACCTAATGAGGTGTGGTTAGGTAGATCTGGTTATTACTCTATTCTGAGAGTTTTTGGTTGCACAGTTTACTATCATGTTGATGAAGGAAAGCTGGAACCAAGAGCTAAGAAGGGAGTGTTTATGGGCTATGGAGATGGTGTCAAGGGATACAGAGTTTGGTCTCTTTCTGAGAAACGAGTGATCATGAGCAGGAATGTTGTGTTTGATGAGAGTTCTATGATCAAAGTTCAGATGAGTCTCCTTCAGAAGCAGGGCAGGAGAATTTTGACAAGCAGTTGGAGCTGCAGGAAGCGCAGTCGGATGAACCGTGTCGATCGATGACGCATGAACCGTGTCGATCGATGACGGATCAACCGTGTCGATCGATGACGGATCAACAGTGTCGATCGACGTCAGATGTTCAGTGTCGATCGACGTCGGATGATCAGTATCGATCGACGTCGGCAAACGAGCAGCCAGAGACGTCTAATTCTGAAAGTCAACTTATTGGGTCTGAAAAACGCAGTATTGCTAAAGATAGACCAAGGAGATTTGATGTCAGGCCACCAGCGAAATATCGGTTTGAAGATATGGTGGGTTATGCACTACAAGTTGCAGAGGAAGTGGACACTTATGAGCCGTCTACTTACAGAGAAGCCATCTCAAGTTATGCATCTGAGAAATGGTTTGCTGCAATGGGAGATGAGATGGAGTCTCATGAAAAGAATCACACATGGGATCTGGTCACACTACCACATGGGAGAAAGGTTGTGACTTGCAAGTGGATTTACAAGTTAAAAGATGGTCAATCACCAGAAGAAGGACCAAAGTAAAAATGTCGAGTTGTTGCTAGAGGTTTCAGTCAAAGAGAAGGCGTGGACTACAATGAGATCTTCTCACCTGTGGTCAGACACACTTCTAGCAGAGTGCTATTGGCGATAGTGGCACGTCAGGATCTGGAGTTGGAGCAACTTGATGTGAAGACTGCTTTTCTTCATGGAGAACTTGAGGAGGAGATCTATATGACTCAACCTGAGGGTTTTCTGGTTCCTGGTAAGGAAGATCACGTTTGCAAGTTGAGGAAGTCACTTTATGGACTTAAGCAGTCTCCTAGACAGTGGTACAAGAGGTTTGACAGTTATATGGTCAAGTTGGGCTCCGACAGGAGTCCTTATGATTGTTGTGTCTACATGAGCAAGGAGGAGGATGGGTCATATATCTACTTGGTGCTGTATGTAGACGACATGCTGATAGCTGCCAAGAAGAAGTGTGATATTCAGAAGCTGAAAGAGCTACTAAGTTCTGAGTTTGAGATGAAAGATTTGGGTGTTGCGAGGAAGATTCTAGGAATGGAGATCTTCAGGGATAGGGCGAAGAAGAAGCTGTTCTTGTCACAGAAGGCCTACATTGAAAAGGTTTTGACGAGATTTGATATACTTAATGCTAAGCCTATCGATACTCCATGTGCTACAAATTTTCATCCTAGCATGAGTGATGAAATGTCTGAAGGGGAAATCGAT
Source organism: Eruca vesicaria subsp. sativa (assembly GCA_932364175.1). Lineage (NCBI taxonomy): Eukaryota > Viridiplantae > Streptophyta > Magnoliopsida > Brassicales > Brassicaceae > Eruca > Eruca vesicaria. The sequence continues at coordinate 4,212 of CAKOAT010165044.1, forward strand.
TATATGTCACTAGTTCCATATGCTAGTGATGTAGGAAGTCTGATGTATGCTATGGTCTATACAAGACCAGATATTGCACATGCAGTGAGTGTGGTGAGCAGGTTTATGGTTCAGCCACGCAAGGAGCACTGGATGGCTGTGAAGAGGATTTTCCGGTACCTTAAGGGTACTTCTGATGTTGGTCTTGTCTATGGATACAAGGATCCAAGACTGGTTACTGGTTATTCTGATTCAGATTATGCAGGAGATATGGACAGCATGAGATCTATGACTGGTTACGTATTTACTTTGGGTGGTTCTGTTGTGAGCTGGAAGGCGACTTTGCAGTCGACGGTGACTTTGTCTACAACTGAGGCAGAGTATATGGGATTGACAGAAGCTGCTAAGGAGGCAATATGGTTGAGAGGATTGGTCAGTGATCTTGGTCTTCATCATGATCAGGCTACTGTGTTCTATGATAGTTTGAGTGCTATCTGTTTAGCCAAGGATCAGGTTCATCATGAGAGAACCAAGCATATTGATGTGAGATACCATTTTCTGAGAGATGAGAAGAGGATTGAAGTGAAGAAGGTGGGAACAGCTGATAATCCTGCGGATATGTTCACTAAGCCGGTTCCTCACAGCAAGTTCAAGCATTGTCTTGATTTGCTGAACATCTTAAGCTGTTAATCTGGCCCTGAAGGGCATCTGGATCTAAGGGGCATCTGGGTCTGAGGAGCGTCTGGTCTGACGGGACATCTGACTTCTGAGTTCGACGGAACATCTGAGGCAAAGAGAGAGTCTGGTACATCTGAGCACGAAGAAGTGCATCCTGGTACATCAGATTATGAAGGTTTCAAGTCAAGGTGGAGATTTCTTGAAATATGCCTTGAATCTGCATCGGTCGATCTAGAAGTTATAGATCCCTCGATCTGGCTGGACACGTATCGATCGATACAAGAGCTTGTGTATCAATCGATATTGTGTCAAATCCGAGAAAATATGGAAAGTTTCATTAAACGTTTTCTTATATATCTTTAGGGCTTTACCCTATTCTGTAACATGTGTTGTACTCTGAAAAACTAGCCTCCACTAATAAAGTACTCCTTTTGCCCGTGGATCAAACCACGTTAAATCTCTGTGTCTTTCTTTTCTGTTCATCTACTCTGTTAATCTGTATCTTCTCACATATGTCACAACATTGAGGTTGACTCGATGCGAAGAAGAAGTGTTTTCCGTGACGTTTGCTCTTGAATGTGAAGATGAGACCACCAGGATTAGTCAACGACGACTTAATCAAGTAAGCTTTCAAAAAATCACGGTTGCGAATGATGGATGACCAAGTCTTTGATACACAGAGGAACCTTGCTAGGGTTTTAACAGACAATCCTTTGAGTATATCTGGAATGAGATCAAGAGGAATCGAATCTTCTCCGCTTGTTTTTACATCATCGGAGATGTTTTTTTTTTTTTTTTTTGCAAGCTTCGACTTCTGTGTTTCCATGGCAGAAAAACAGGGGAACGGGCCAAAAGTCAACTTTCTTTTTGTCTTGACAAAGCTTAGAGGGAGAAGATATGTGGAAAAAGACCAAAAGGGCCAAAAAATTGAATGTTTTATTTTTCCATACATATCATAGGAGTTCTCATCTATTTCCTTATAATATTTAAAAGTTATCAGTTGATCATAATATGAGTCAAAAATAACATTTATTTTTCCATACATATCATAGGAGTTCTAATCTATTTCCTTATAATATTTAAAAGTTATCAGTTGATCATAATACTTTAAGGATGGATTAGCTAGAGGACTGTTGAGAGAAAAATCAAGAAGCTAACCATATAATAAAGTGATACTTTGGATGTGGCAATTTGGTAAAGAAACTGACCAATCTCTACTTCTGCGCGTGTGACTTTTTGTCATATGTATTGTGCATATATATTATGTTATACTATATATCATATTTATGATAGATATAGAATTGAACAACTCAATCATGTCATGGCGTTTTTTCAGTATCGAGTGTGTATACCAACCTGGGTGAAGTTGGAAATGATGATCAAGTCTCGGTCGTTGCTGCCGATGAGGAGTGAAAGACTTCAGCGGGAGGAGCCAAAGACCCTTGGCCAAGGTTAAGACCAGGAATGCGCCAAGTAGGCTCCTTTGTCGTTGTTGTCTGTTTATATATATATCGTTCATCTCTTGGCTGTAACTTAAAGATTTTTGATTGGCTCTAATGTGATTATCCCTTTGTTTCAATCGTCAGATCTAATCTAAGAATCATTAAAGCGCCAATAGTTTAGCTTTTAGTCAACTTTAATGTAATCTCGTTAGTCGACAAACTGAACTTAGAGATTGTTAAATTGCCATGCGATGAGGTTTTAGTCAGCTTTAGTGTAATCTTTTGTAAGTCTTTATGTAGACAGACCGAACTTAGATATTATTAAAGTGCATTTTAACTTGCTGTGGCAGTAGTCGGCCAAATATCCGATTAGGATGTAGTTGGTCCATGAACTGGTTGATCCGACTTAATAGTCTTTTAACCTTAGCATGTAATCTGATAGCCAAGTGTCTGATCATGACATGGTTAACACACCGTGTATTATGGGCATCTGCACGTGAATTTAGACAAGGATCACTGCCTTTCGTAACTTACGTAGACATCCGCGATTCAACGACGGTTAAACATTCTAGTCATTCAACTTGTCAAGTGCAACGAGCGTGACATTTTGTACTATTGTCTGGAGGGTGGAGCAAACGTGACAGGGTGGAGCAAACGTGACGAGTGCGATTTCCAATATTCAGCTAGAGTGGTTGTAACGTAACCAACAGTTGTTCAGTCTGCAAAAGATCAGAGTGGATGCGACATGTATAATTGTCTATCACTCGTCGAATGGATTTTACCTTACAAAAATTTTGGTGAACGTGACAGCCATGGCTGTCGTTCACTCGGCAAAGGATTTTTCCTTAGAAATGTTTCAGCGAACGTGACAGTCGTGGCTGTTGTTCATTCGGCAAATGATTTTTCCTCAGAATAATTTCGTATGTGTATATATGTTTTCTTCGTTACAGCTGAACATGTTTAGGTTGTCTACGTACCCTCGAGGAAGATTAAGCCATTGTAGTTCTTTTTTGTGCGATGAGTGAAAGTGACGAGAAGTGGTGACACTGTCATTCAGTCGGGAATTTATTTTTTCGAGGAAATTGCAATTTAGTTGTAGTAACGCTTGAGGTTCACAGAGTTCCATGACCTACGGGCGAGTTCTCTGGAAGATGTCTCTATTGATAGAATCATGGTTTGATTACTCGGATAACTGATATACCATGGATTTACCCATTATTAGCCATGGTATATAAGTGTTTTAAGATATATTTATTATATTTTAGAGTACTTTTAGAGTATTTACGGGTTCAGGTATGTTCTGGAGAAATATGGTGATTTTGGTATCTTTTGGAGCCCTTTGAGTGCAGAACTGCATAGACGCATAAGATGTTTAGTGTGGGAACCGAAATCCACACTGTCGATTTTCCGTCAAATATGGAAACTTAGAGAGAAACCCTAATTTTCCCGAGGTCCTGGATTTCTGCGGAAATCACTAAAACAATTGAAATTAACAGAATATGGATAAATAACGAAGAACAGAGGATAGAGAATTTGTATGAAAGCTTTATTAAGTAAGAAATCGACAACTGTTTTAAAAGAGAATTGAAGAACTTAGACGTCGAAACGTTATAAGGATCTAGATTGCTAGTTTTAAAAGCGAAGTCCTAGATTCCTAAGCTAACAGCCGCCTTTTTAGGTATTATTTTCGTCCTCTTGCTCCTCCCCCATGCCTCTGGCTTATATACTCCTCTTCTAGGCGGTTCAGTCTTTCCATTTTACCTGAATTCGAGTTTATCGGGAATTCTCCCTTTCTCTTGATCCTTCCTTTTACTCCCGCGGAAATCTTCTATTTATCTTCAAACTTGCCTTCTGTCTTCAAACTTGACATTTATCTTCCTTGTGCGAGTAAACTTTCAAAACGTTATCGTATCTTCGGGTTTGATTTCGTTAATATCGCAAGATGGGTTTTTATCGTGTTTTAGGACCTTTTGGGCCGTTTTACGATAAAATCCGTTTTACGACTTCATACGAGACCGTTTCCTGATCCGATGCCGTTTTTACGATTTTCTCGACGTTTTTCATAAATCGTATAGTTTAGGCAATGTTCGGTGTTTTCATAAATCGTATAGTTTCCTGATCCGATGCCGTTTTTACGATTTTCTCGACGTTTTAACAAAAATATCGAATAAATCGTATAGTTTAGGCAATGTTCGGTGTTTTGTTTAACCGTTGCCATTTTATACGATTTCCTCGAGTTCTTTCCGAGAAAACAAAGTTTTACAATCTTTATCGTAAAACTCGGATGATAAGTCGGATCAGGACGAAACGGGAGACATTTTGAACATGGTCCGGAGCACGACAGTGTCGAAAGTCGTAAGCACTGAATCGGGGATGCGGGAGATTGAGGCTCGGTATGGTCGATTCGACGTACGGCGAACCAAGCCGGTGGACTGTCCGGGAAGTTTCTAGTTTGCGTTTTACGGCTGTTTTGGTTTTTCGCGGTTTTGTAAAACGGTTCTTCGTGTTTTGTAAAACGATTCTTCGAGTTTTACAAAACGATTCTCGAGTTTTATAAACGATTCTTCGAGTTTTATAAAACGATTCTCGTGTTTTATAAAACGATTCTTCGAGTTTTATAAAACGATTCTTTGTGTTTTATAAAACGATTCTTCGAGTTTTATAAAACGATTCTAGAGATTTATAAAATGATTCTTCGAGTTTTATAAAACGATTCTCGTGTTTTATAAAACGATTCTTTGTGTTTTATAAAATGATTCTTTGAGTTTTATAAAACGTTTCTTCGAGTTTTATAAAACGATTCTCGTGTTTTATAAAACGATTCTTTGTGTTTTATAAAACGATTCTTCGAGTTTTATAAAACGATTCTCGAGTTTTATGAAACGATTCTTGCGGAAAGCAATAATCCCATCTTTTATAGAAGCTATCGTAGACGTTGATTTCGAGATTACGATTTTTGACACCAACAGTTAGCCCCCCAGCTCGCGAATTCTAGAGAAAGTTGTTGCGGGCGAATGGAGTTGCTTTAATCGGAATCTACGGCTACGATTTGTCTTATTACGAGGGACAAGCTCTTTTTTCTTCTATAAGTATTGGATCATTACTTCTCATATCTTCCATCTCTCAAGTTTCTCTCCAACTTCTCTCTAGAAAAATTTCAAGATGTCTTCTTTCCAAGGTGATCAACAAAACTGTGAGGTCCCAACTGGTGACAATCTTACGGTACACGCGTAGGATCCTCGGGTTTCCAAGTTTCTCTCGTTTCAAGACGAGATGGACCGAGTGATGCCGAGGAGGATGCTGTGTCGAGTGGCGTACCCCCGGTGGATCCATATGTTCTTGCGAGAGAGGTCAAGGCTATTTTGGACGAAACGACGAATACGATAGCGGACTCCTCGGCGGGCGCTGCTATTGAACCATTGGGTGTGTCTGCTGTTCCACCCCTTGTTGCAGCCGAAAATGTTGCTATTCCCGCTGAGGTCGGAATGGTTGTAGCTCCCACCACGGTAGAATCAGTCGTGGCTCCTACTGCGGTTAAACCGGTTGCGACTCTCGACGTCGTTGAATCGGTTACGACTCCTGTCGCAATCGAACCGGCTGCAGCTCCTACTGCAGTTGACCCGGTTACGATTCTGAGGCCTCCTTCTCCGGCCAAGAGAGTGATTGTTCTGGGACTTCCGACACTTAGCGCAACGCTACCTGCTTCAGCCAAAGGCAGCAAGAGAACTCGTCCGAACCCTGATGCTCCTACGAGAAAAAGAGGTGTGAAGGGTCCCGAGGCCGGAGTTTTGTCTAGCAAGGTGTCGAGCTTGGTATCGATGTCGCAACAGCGTACCAAGTTACAGATTCGCAAGCATACGTTTTAATGAATATATTCGTATCTGACCATCTATCTTGGTTTTTCTAGTTTGTTTTGTTGATCGATGGTATGATCAAAGAGTGTGGGTCCGAAGTCGAGCGTTTAGCCAAGGAATTGGCCGAGTCGCAGGAGAGGTCTGCTCAGCTCGAGGGGAAACTGAAGGTGATAGAAGACGTGCATTCCGCGGAGGTGTCTCGGTTTGAGGCTAGGATTAGCGATCTGGAGCGCGATCTCGGAAAGACCACGATTTCTCTGATCAAGGCAAAGGATGCGAAGAAGTCCAAGGCTTCAGAGCTGCGCAGACTTCAGCGCAAGATGAAGAGTTTTGAGGAATCGGCTGTCCGCGTGACTGAAGGATCTATTCCTGTCGAGGGAAGTGATTCCGATCCAACTTTTGCTGCCGAAAACGTGCCTCAGCCTGATGCGGACGAGAATGATGACCCGGAGGTTGCTGTCGAAGGTGAAGGTAATGCGATGGATGAGGATGAGGCTCCGTGTGCGGAGGATGTTTGAGGATGTAGTCTCGTACGTGAGTTAATAATTAGAGTTTTATGCGTTTGGCCGACTGTGGCTTTTGTACTAGTTCGGGACTGGCCTTTTACGGCTTTGAATCCCTCGTTCCTTCGGCAACTTTTTGATTTGGTAATAAAAAACCAGCTTTTCGTTTAAACTTGTTGCTTTGAGTTGGTGTTGCAGGAGGTCCACGAGTTGTCATCTCGCATTTCATTCCCCTAGGGTATCGCCTTATTCGTTTGCTCGTTTTAGGATGTTTAGCAAATCGAGTGAACGTTTAGATATAGACGAAGAGACATGACTTTAGGATCTCGATTCATGCCTTGAGACGTTAGCGACAAGTGTGCTGGGTTTAGGGCAAGACCTAGGTTTACTTTCGGATTAAGGCTGTGCGATGACTAGTCGGCTTTCGTTTTGCATGTTGCAATTTTAACCTGATTCCATACCGATTTAGAATCCGCGATATGTTCTCGGCTTATATGATTCGTCTGGTTGGAACCGAGTATCTCACCGGGAACAATTTCTAAGTTGCCCGGCAGTGCTGACCAAAAGTTTGGATTTCTTTTATAGCGCCATAACCCTTGTGTCGGGTGTTCGAGAGCTATCTCTGCGAGATAACTTAAGTTTGTTTAAGATTGTTGCGAGTTTGTTGTGATCAGCAACAAACCATTTTTAAGTGACAGATGTTTATGTAGCTTGGACCTTCGCGAAGGGATTACATATTAAGAAGTTATGAGCGTTTTATAGTCGCGGGCGGACTGTTTGTTATTTTTTGGAAGGAACGGTTTTCCGAACATTGGCGATGTCTCGCTAGATTTGGAATGTCGTTCTCTCTTTTTTTTTTGTTGGTTGAAAAAAGTTCTAGAAATTTCGAGTTTGAAATTTCGGGAGTATACGAGAATACGTATACTCACCTACTCCCCCTCCTTTCGACGAGGGGGGACGGCTGGTCTTGCTTTGCGGCAAGATGCCTACGTACCCTTTGACGGGATCAAGCCATCTCGTAGTTCAATGTTCTGTGGGCGTGCCGCCTAGTGATAGTATTTTTTAAGGTGCATCGCGTTCCAAGATCTGGGAATTTTTATGTCCTGCATGTTTGCGATTTCGTATGCTCCGGGTCGGACTACTTTTATGACCTTGTATGGTCCTTCCCAGTTTGCTCCCAATTTACCGGCATTTTTTTCTGCGGTGTTTTGGAAGACTTTTCGTAAGACCGGTTCGCCCTCGTGAAATCTGCGGTTGCGTACGTTTGCGTTATAGTACTTTGCGGCCGCTTGCTGATAATTTTGAATTCGAACGAGTGCCTAATCCCACCGTTCGTTAATCAGGTCGAGTTCGTCGAGAAGCATTAAGTTGTTTGCCTCTTCTCTTTCTGGGAGCAGTCTTCTGGGTACTCCTGGAAATTCGACTTCCGCGGGAATCATGCATTCCGTTCCGTATACGAGAGCAAAAGGAGTTTCGTCCGTTTCTCGCCTCGGGGTTGTGCGGTGTGACCATAAAACTCCTTCGAGTTCTTCGGCTCACTTTCCCTTTTTGGCGTCGAGGCGTTTCTTGAGACCGTCGAGGATAGTTTTATTAATAGTCTCGGCTTGTCCGTTGCCTTGAGGATATCTTGGAGTCGATTTGGTCAATCGTATTTTCCATTTTTCACAAAAAGCTTCGAATCTAGTTGAGATAAATTGGGATCCATTATCCATCACGATTTCGAATGGTACTCCATGTCTACAGACTATGTTTCTCCATACAAAACTGTCTACCTGGGCGTCTTTGATGCTTGCGTAAGAGTCGGCTTCGACCCATTTAGAGAAGAAGTCGGTCAGAACCAGAAGGAAGCGTTTTTGTTTTGACGCGTGCATTGGCCCGACTATATCCATCGACCACCGCATGAACGGGTACGGTGCCGAGATAGATGAAAAGACTTCGGCGGGTTGGTGAATAGTCGGAGCGTGCCGCTGGCACTTCTCGCATTTTCGCAAAAAATCTTCGCAATCTTTTACCATTGTTGGCCAGAAATATCCGTGGCGCTTGATTTTTATTGCGAGAGATCTTCCGCCGGAGTGGTTTCCGCAAGATCCGGAGTGCACCTCCTGCATTACCCGCTGCGCTTTCTTCCCTTGCACGCAAGTCATTAGTGGTCCGGAGAATCTCCATTTGTAAAGTTCTCTGTCAACTACAACATACCGTGCGGCCTGAGTTTTTATCTTTCGGGCTGCCCATTTTTCCGGTGGAAGTTCTCCGTTAGTTATGTATGCGAGAATCGTTTCCATCCATGGACGATCGAATCCGTAATCGGATTGATCTTTGGCTGGATGGTTCTCGTCCATATCGTCCTCCGGTTCATTGATCAGATTTATGACTATGGGCGGTCCGATGCAAGGGTGTTCGATGAATTCAACGGGAATTACCCTGCTCATACCAGGATCTGAGCTGGACGCCAAGGCGGCCAAGGCGTCTGCCTGGGCGTTTTCCGCTCGAGGAATCCTAGTCAGGGCGAATTGATCGAATTTCTGGGTCAGATCTTTTACCAAGATCAGATATGCTTCCATTCTCTCGTCCCTTGCTTCGTATTCTCTGCTGAACGGACTAGCCACTAGCTGGGAGTCGCAGTATGCGTGGAGATTACAAATCTTTAGTCCGTGAGCTAATCGTAGTCTTGCGATCAAGGCCTCATACTCGGCTTCGTTGCTCGAAGCGTGGAAAATTAATCGGAATGACTGTTCCAATACATCTCCCGTCGGGGATGCAAGTCGGATGCCGATCCCAGAGCCTTGTTTGGATGAGGATCTGTCAACGTATCAGATCCAAGTCGAGTTTGGCTCTTGGTTGGACGTGGTTCCCGTTGGGAATTCCACTATGAAGTCCGCGAGTACTTGCGATTTCGCGCAAGTCTTTGCGCGATATTCAATATCGTACTCGCTCAGCTCGATCGCCAATTTTGCTAATCTTCCCGATTGGCTGGGACTATGCAAAATGGTGCGGAGAGGGAATGAGGTGGGCACGACGATAGTGTGAGATTTGAAATATGGTCTTAATTTTCTTGCCGACATGACTACAGCCAATGCCAATTTTTCCATCATCGGACATCGTGTCTCCGCGTCCAATAGCGTCTTACTTACGTAGAAGATCGGTTTTTGTTCGCCGCGTTCCTCCCGAATAAGGACGCCACTCACGGCGGTTGTCGACACTGCGATATAGAGGAATAATGGTTCTCCTTCTACAGGTTTCGCGAGTAATGGCGGGGTAGCCAGGTAATGTTCAGCTGTTGGAAAGCTTTCTCGCTTTCTTCGGAACATTCGAACTTTTTGTTTCCTTTTAACATTTCGTAGAAAGGTAGACATTTATCCGTTGATCGCGAGATAAATCGGTTAAGTGCTGCGACCCTGCCGGTCAATCTTTGTACTTCGCGTTTTGTTCTGGGAGAAACCATTTCTATTAATGCCGTGATTTGTTTCGGATTCGCCTCGATCCCGCGGTAAGTGACGAGATACCCTAGAAATTCTCCGGATGCGACAGCGAATCGGCATTTCGCAGGGTTCAACTTCATGTTATGAAGGTTGAGCCTTTCGAAGCATTCTTGGAGGTGCACGACATGATCTCGTTCTTCGAGTGATTTCACAAGCATATCCTCGATGTATACTTCCATCGTTTTTCCGAGTTATTCTGCGAACATGCGATTGACGAGTCGTTGGTAAGTCGCACCGGCGTTCTTAAGGCCGAAAGGCATCACTTTATAGCAATAAGTTCCGCGATCAGCTATGAATGCGGTTTTTTCCCGATCGTCAGGGTTCATCATGATTTGATTGTATCCTGAGAAGGCGTCCATGAAAGATAAAAGTTTCTTTCCCGCGGTTGCCTCGACCAAACGATCGATGTGTGGCAGCGGATAGCTATTTTTGGACATGCTTTATTGAGATCGGTGAAATCGACGCAGACTTTCCATTTTCTGTTCTTTTTCTTTATGACGACGGGATTGGCGAGCCAGTCAGGATACCGAACTTCTGTTGACCGCTTCGGCGCGTTCTGTCCCTAGTTTTCGTCTTTTTTGTTTGACGAGTTTGGATGTTGGGTCAACGTTAAGTTCGTGACATGTGATGTTGATGTCAAATCCTGGCATATCTTCCGCAGTCCAAGCGAACGTGTTCGAGTTTCGCTTAAGACATGTCAGGAGTTCGACTTTCAAGGTTTGGCTCAGGTTCGCACCGATTTCGACGCAGCGTTCTGGAAAGTTCTCGTCGATGCACACTGAGATGACAGGTTCGCAGGTTGGCTCGCATTTACCTTCCAATGCCTCGGCCGCTCGCAACTGCCAGAAGAGTTCCGTTTTGTCTTGCTCTGGGGAGTTGTCGAGAGACGTCGACTTCTTTTTCTTTTTGGAGGAGATATCGACCGGCAGATTTTTTCGTTTTAAATCCACGGCTTAGCAAACTTGCGAGGTCCTCCGATTTCTCCATATTGTCTCGATCCCGCACGGAGTCGGGAACTTGAGACACATGTGGTATGTCGACGGAATCGCTTGCCTCGAATTTAACCACGGTGTCCCTACGATTGCGTTGTAAGACATAGGTCGATCGACGACTTCGAATTCGAAGTTTTTCACTATGCTCCCGGCGCGAACTGTCAGGTTGATCGTTCCGAGGGTCATGGTGATCTCTCCCGAGAGTCCTACTAGCGGGCTTACGTTTTCCGCGATTTCAGACAGATCGATTTCCATTCTCTCAAAAGTATTTTTGAAGATGATATTAGCCGAGCTTCCGGTATCGACTAATATCCTCGCGACATCCATATTCTGGATCGTCAGTTCAATAACGAGAAGATCGTTGAGAGGTTTGATCGAATTGAACATTGCTCTTTTCTCGAACAAGATGACGTCGCCGTTAAGATTAGGCATGTCTTTTCTGGTTCGTTCTAGCGATTATTGTGTAAGAGATTCCGACCCCCCCCCTCCTTCTAACGCCAAAATGTGGGAACCGAAATCCACACTGTCGATTTTCCGTCAAATATGGAAACTTAGGGAGAAACCCTAATTTTCTCGAGGTCCTGGATTTCTGCGGAAATCACTAAAACAAACGAAATTAACAGAATATGGATAAATAACGAAGAACAGAGGATAGAGAATTTGTATGAAAGCTTTATTAAGTAAGAAATCGACAATTGTTACAAAAGAGAATTGAAGAACATAGACGTCGAGACGTTATAAGGATCTAGATTGCTACTTTTAAACGCTAAGTCCTAGATTCCTAAGCTAACAGCCGCCTTTTTAGGTATGATTTTCGTCCTCCTGCTCCTCCCCCATGCCTCTGGCTTATATACTCCTCTTCTAGGCGGTTCAGTCTTTCCATTTTGCCTGAATTCGAGTTTATCGGGAATTTTCCATTTCTCTTGATCCTTCCTTTTTCTCCCGCGGAAATCTTCTATTTATCTTCAAACTTGCCTTCTGTCTTCAAACTTGACATTTATCTTCCTTGTGCGAGTAAACTATCAAAACGTTATCGTATCATTGGGCTTGATTTCGTTAATATCGTAAGATGGGTTTTTTTATCGTGTTTTAGGACCTTTCGGGCCTTTTTACGATAAAATCCGTTTTACGACTTCATACGAGACCGTTTGCTGATCTGATGCCGTTTTTACGATTTTCTCGACGTTTTTCATAAAAAACGCGTTTATTATGATTTTAACGAAAAATATCGAATAAATCGTATAGTTTAGGCAATGTTCGGTGTTTTGTTTAACCGTTGCCGTTTTATACGATTTCCTCGATTTCTTTCCGAGAAAACAAAGTTTTACAATATTTATCGTAAAACTCGGATGATAGGTCGGATCGGGACGAAACGGGATACATTTTGAACATGGTCCGGAGCACGACTGTGTCGAAGGTCGTAAGCACTGAATCGGGGATGCGGGAGATCGAGGCTCGGGATGGTCAATTCGACGTACGGCGAACAAGGCCGGTGGACTGTCCGGGAAGTTTCTAGTTCGCCCAACGGCGAACTAGGCCGGTCATGGCTTAGTTCGCCGTTGGGTGAACTAGTCGGGACGAGGCTAGTTCGCCGGCTTAGTACGCCGTTGGGCGAACTAGCCTCGTCCCGGCTAGTTCGCGTTTTACGGCGGTTTCGGTTTTTCGCGGTTTTGTAAAACGGTTCTTCGTGTTTTGTAAAACGATTCTTCGAGTTTTACAAAATGATTCTCGAGTTTTATAAAACGATTCTTCGAGTTTTATAAAACAATTCTCGTGTTTTATAAAACGATTCTTCGAGTTTTATAAAACGATTCTTTGTGTTTTATAAATCGATTCTTCGAGTTTTGATAATAAGATTCTCGAGTTTTATAAAACGATTCTTCGAGTTTTGTAGAACGATTCTCGTGTTTTATAAAACGATTCTTCGTGTTTTATAAAACGATTCTTCGAGTTTTATAAAACGATTCTTCGAGTTTTATAAAACGATTCTTCGAGTTTTATAAAACGATTCTCGTGTTTTATAAAACAATTCTTTGTGTTTTATAAAACGATTCTTTGAGTTTTATAAAACGATTCTGGAGTTTTATGAAACGATTCTTGCGGAAAGAAATAATCCCATCTTCTATAGAAGCTATCGTAGACGTTGATTTGGAGATTACGATTTTTAACACCAACATTTAGCTATGGATGTGAGACCTTCCCACCGTTAGATTTCGCCCATATTTTGACAAGAGATAGAGATTTGAGTTAACTTTCCAATGCCACCGGTTTGAGGTCAATCAGCATCATGTAGCAGAGGTTGTGACCATTTTACTGAAGTGTGGTCAGTCTGTCTCGCGAGAGGAAGCTGTCAAGAAGATAAAAAAGAATCGATAGATCCAACACTACTTGTGTCGATCGATGGAGATCACAGAACACAGATAGAGTATGTTTCAAGACCTACTTAAGCCTAGAAGAAGCCTAAATTACTAGAATGGCCTTGGACGACCAGAAACCTATTTATATTATTTGCAAGCCATTGTTGACGGCTACGCTCTTTTACTTGTATTGTTCTTAGCTCTAGGAGAGAAGGGAGGAACTCCTTCAGAGTCCTCCTGGAACTCTTTTGATTCTTTTGTTTTTGTTTGGTTTTATATTTTATATTTATTCTATTTTATTCATCTATTCTTGCTATGATTTATGTGACAAATTTCATGCTAGAGTAGATCCACCTGTTAGGTTTAGGGTTCAAATAGGTTAGAGGGATTAGCCCCAACTATAGTATTGCTAGTTGTGATACTTATTGATAGAATTGTTTTATTTGCTAATGGTTATAGAGTAGCTAACTAGAAACATCGAATCCTGGATTATTTAGGTTGGATTAGAGACATTTAAGTAATTCTAGATATCGTGAACACATCTTTATCAAGCTAGGATTTATTAGAAATATAAATGACATAATTTGATTTACAAATCTTTAGTGAGTTAACTCGTGTGTATTGCTTGACCAGAGTCATCGATCGATCTTCCTATCAGAAATCGGTCCATGATAAGTTAGTTTATTAGTCGATTGTCCGATAGATAATTGATCGACACTGTCAATTGCGGCCATCTGGTCATTTGAATTATTTATTTGACCGTTACTTCAAGTAGATTGTTCAACATGATAGTTAATGCTCTATAGTATCTCGCAAGCAACTAGATAGCATCATGTAGGATAATAATCCCAATACATGAATAGAAACCCTAGATCTAGCAACCATCCTTCCATCAAAACACTCTTTGCCAAACTGAATAATTATATTGTTCATCTTGTTTATTAATCTACTGCTTTAACATTTATTTATTCTTTTATTAATTATAAACTACTATTTGCCTAGCTTAATATAACTATTAGATCTAGTGTGTTCCCTAGCTCCTTGTGGATTTGATCCCTAAGTACTACACTTGAACCTCTTATTTGAGAGAGTAATTCACTCCTTAGGGTAATTTGAGTGATATCAAATTCGGCGTCGTTGTCGGGGAGGTTTGATCGCCATTAAATTTATTTAGTTAGATTTATTATAGGATGTTTTATTTATTACAAAAACTGATAAAATTTTTCTTCTATTTGAGGTACATATCTCAGTACCAGAGAACGGTGAAGAGAGGATTTCTGAGTCATTCAAGGAAGGAGCATGCTGGTTCATGCACGATTCGTAAGCCTACACGGGAAGAATTGATCGACACCCTCCATTCAACATCGATCGACATCGCCCCGCCGGAAGCAGGTAAGTCTTCGCTTGCCACACTTGTTAATGAGAAAGTAGTTCAAACATAATCAATAGGTAAATTAGGCAATTTAATTAGCCAAACTAAAGATAAACAGGGGACTGAAATCTCTGTTTCAATCCATTCCACCTTGAATAAAGGTGAAGAAATAAAATTTCCCTTGCAAGACTACTTAATCCCTGTTCTCCCAAAATCGATTGACACAGCGTGTCAACTGATACTGTTCCCCTGAAATCGATCGACACAATTCTTTCCGTGTCGACCGATACTAATCTTCTGAAATCGATCGACACAATTCTTTCCGTGTCGGCCGATACTGTTTACCCCGATTATGTCTACAGTCCCTTGATCAACACGAGATATATGGTAGAGGATGATGAACAATATGGATCTGGAGGGCCGAGTAGAGTAGAAGAAACCGATATTGATGATACGACCTCCAAATCGATCGGTACTATAACATTGAAATCGATCGATACCATGATTCCATCATCGATTGACACTCTTCATCTGATGTCGATCGATTCTGTTCATCCGAACACTATTCCTCAAGTCTCAACAGATACCACTTGCGTAAAAGAGAAGGTTGAAGTGCTCATACTTAAGGTCGATGAGAATGGAATATTAAGAGATAGACAAGATCGACCTCGCAACAGCTTAGGAGAGTTGATTAATGCACAGGGTGCTGTGATCCCTGATGTGATTGCTGTTGCAGAGATTAATACTTTTGGTCTGAACCGTCAGTGGTATGACTGGGGAAGTGAGGACCCTTCCCAAGGTCTTCCTCATGAAGATCATATAGACCATATCAAATGACTTGAGGATCTAGCCTCCGAAAGCAAGCAGAACGAAGTATTGGTGACCACATTATTTGTAAGATTTTCCCTTACTCTTTATCTGAAGATGCGTTTACCTGGTTCAGTCAGTTGTAGCCAAGATCCTTAACCTGTTGGGAGGACATTAGAACCGCCTTCCTCAACAAATTTTTCGATGAAGTCGCAGCAGCTCGAAAAAAAGAAATGAACGATAAGTCGGACAAGATCTATGCCATGTGGGGAATAAATAGAGAAGATGAGCTTCCAGGCCACTTTTTCGAGTACGTACTAGATACTTATAATAAGTATCATAGATTTAGAGAGCTGAGCAGAGTAGAAGAAACTGGTATTGGAGACTCGATCCCACTATCGATCGACAACACTAACTCAGAATCGATTGCCAGTGTTACCTCAGAAATGATCGACAGCATTATCTAAGCATCGATCGACAAAAACCCATGTTCCCGACTGGCACCTATTCCTGAAAGTTCGAGTTTTCCTCAAGACACGGACTCGGCACATGAGAGAACTAGTGTATCAAGTTGTTCTCCTTCCCCAAATGTAGGAAAAGAAATCACTATGGAAGATTTCTTAGAGCTAGAAAAATTCTTGGAGTTGGAGGATGTAGAAAAGCTTGGAGATTTGGATCCGAGTAGAGTAGTCTCCATGGAAGACTTCTTAGATCTGGAAGAATGGCTTAATGATATGGATCAGAATTTGGAGCAGAAGCTTGATGAGGAACATAACACTACGAGAAAACATCTGGAGACTTCATCAAAGGCTATTATCGATCGACACCAACCTAACAAGATCGATACTCACCCGAATTCAACGATCAATACCCTCCCAACAACGCTGATCAACACTCACCTGATGATATCGATCGACACATAGGGATGGGCGAAATACCAGGATACATAGTAGAATTGGAGCGGACTGAGAAAAAGGAGTACGAGTCTGAGACCTCAAATATTTCTGTCTCTAAACATCAGAGACGACCTATCTTTGCAGAAGAAGCTGCCGGGTTTCACAAAAGAGTGAAAAAGGATATATGATCCTAGGAAGATTGTGGTTCCTTGCGCAGTATTAGACATTGATTTTCCTATCCCACCAGATAGAAGTGTGCAACCAGGTTTTTACATTAGGATATTGAGCTCAAGAAAGGGATAATGATCATGTTTGATTTTTTACTTGTTATTTAGCGTCTTTTTAGCACCTTTCTAGATTTGTTGATTACATATAGTACTAAAGATGCTAAAGTGGATCAACCAATCAGCTATATGCACTTGCTTAGATTGTTTGATGGAACCAAAGGTGACCTCCAATACTAAACTGCTTGTCTTGGGGCTTGGCATACATGGGATCAGATTCTTCAAACAAGTATGGAAGGTAAAGCCTTGTGTAGATTTATCACATTTTCTTTCTCACTTTTCGACCCTAGATAGTCTAGTAGATTAGTTTTATATTAAAAAAAAAAAAGAATCTGAAAAAGAGAAAAAGAAAAAAAAAGAAAGAAAAAAAAAAATATATATATATATATATATATATATATATATATATTTATATATTTATATATTTATAGGTTTTAGTTAGGTGGAATCTGAACAGGACGTGGTGGCTACAACCATTAAGGCTTGATTCACAAAGATTCCAACAAAAAAAATTTGAATGGGACTTGGTGGCTACAACCATTAAGGCTCACTTCATATGAATTCTTGGATATAGGTCAAAAAGAAATGATCAGGACTTGGTGGCAAAAAACCATTAAGGCTTGTTTCATGGAAGCATGTCCAATCTTGATCAATAATCTTGCCTTGAAGCAGATTTTGACTCAAGAGAAAAATTATAAGAGAGAAAAGATAGGAACTAACTTTTACCTGCAGATCCAGATATTTGTTTGAGTTTCCTTGCATCATGTGATCGATACTCCCAAGGTAAAGCCTGCACTTTTATTTTATGTCAAGAAATGAAGTTGTTTGAGGGGAATGTCAGATAGTATTTGCTATGTTGTTGGTTAGATGAATTTGGTTGTTAAGCTAGGATATTGCATAATGAGCTTTTGTGATTAGGACTTCTTAGATGTGGATTGCAATATTGTAGAGGTGATGATTTCAAAGTTTTAAAATCTGTGAGTCCCTGCCTGTTTGTTTTGCTTGAAGACAAGCAAAATGGTAAGTTTGGGAGAGTTGATATACCATGGATTTTACCCATTATTAGCCATGGTATATAAGTGTTTTAAGATATATTTATTATGTTTTGGAGTATTTTCAGAGTATTTACAGGTTTAGGTACGTTATGGAGAAATATGGTGATTTTGGTGTCTTTTGGAGCCCTTTGAGTGCAGAACTGCACAGACGCATCAGATGTTTAGCTATGGATGGAGACCTTCCCAGCGTTAGATTTCACCCATCTTTTGAAAAGCGACAGAGCTTTGATTTAGCTTTGCAATGCCACCGATTTGAGGTCAATCAGCATTATGTAACAGAAGTTATGCGTTTTTTACTGTGTGGTCAGTTTACCTCGCGAGAGGAAGCTGTCGAGAAGATAAAGAAGAATCTATCGATCCAACACTACTTGTGTCCATCAACGGAGATCACAGAACGCAGATGGAGTATGTTTCAAGACCGACTTAAACCCAGAAGAAGCCTAAATTACCAGAATGCCATTGGACGACCAGAAACCCTATTTATGTTATTTGTAAGCAATTGTTGACGGCTACACTCTTTTACTTGTATTTTCTTAGTTCTAGGAGAGAAGGGAGGAACTCCTTCAGAGTCCTCCTGGAACTCTTTTAATTCTTTGTTTTTTTTTTGGGTTGTATATTTTATATCTATTATATTTTATTCATCTATTCTTGCTATGATTTATGTGACAAACTTCATGCTAGAGTAGATCCACCTGTTAGGTTTAGGGTTCAAATAGGTTAGAGGGATTAGTCCAACTATATGATTGCTAGTTGTGATACTTATTGATAGGATTGTTTTATTTGTTCATGGTTCTAGAGTAGCTAACTATAAACATTGAATCTTGGATTATTTAGGTTGGATTGGAGACATTTAAATAATTCTAGATATCCTTAACACATCTTTATCAAGCTAGAGTTTATTAGAAATATAATTGACATAAATTGATTTAGAAATCTTTAGTGATTTAACTCGTGTGTATTGCTTGACCAGAGTCATCGATCGATCTTCCTATCAGAAATCGGTCGATGATGAGTTAGTGTATAGGTCGATTGTCCCATAGATAATCAATCGAGACTGTTAATTACGGCCATCTGGTCACTAGACGTATTTATTTGAACGTTAGTCTAAGTAGATTGTTCAACAAGATAGTTAATGCTCTATAGTATCTCGCAAGGAACTAGATAGCATCCTATAGGATTATAAACCCAATACCTGAATAGAAACCCTAGATCTAGCAACCATCCTTCAATAAAAACACTCTTTGGCAAGCTGAATAATTATATTGTTCATCTTGTTTATTAATCTACTGCTTTAGCATTTATTTACTGTTTTATTAATTATAAACTACTATTTGCCTAGCTTAATATAACTATTCGATCTAGTGTGCGCCCTAGCTCTTTGTGGATTCGATCCCTAAGTACTACAGCTGAACCTCTTATTTGAGAGAGTAATTCACTCCTTAAGGTAATTTGAGTGATATCAATAATCTTTTAAGGGCCTTCCTTGTTGGTCCCGGGCTTGCATGCCTTCACTCTTTGGTGTTTTCAAACACCTTTCTTAAGACAAGCTCATTTAGTTCTAAACTCCTTGCTTGAATCTTCTTGTTATAGTAGCACTCGGCAAGGAGATGATCGTTTTTAATCTGGAGGGGGGTGTGGTCTTAGCGTTCTTTGGTTTCATCGAAGGCATCGAGCATCATCTATTTTTCAGTTAATTATGCTGAGGCATTTTTCCTCGGCGTAGGCTAGTTAAATTGACCTTTCAACTCTATAAGCTAAGCAGAAAGGTGTCTTATTGGTTCCACCTCTCAGCATTTTTTTTTGCGACCAAATGCCTCCATCTAGCTTGCCTATTAAATGGCCTTTCTCGAGGTTGAGACATTTCTTGATTCCATTAATGATGAAATTTATCATCACTTCGGACTGTCTGCTATCTTTCGGATACCTTGGTGTTAAACTGTAAATTTATGATTCCATTAATGATCGATGATGTATCCAAGGAATTCGCCGAACATTTTATCGGGGTTAGTTTTATATTTTATTCGTTCATGGCGCAAAAATATTTTTTCAAGTGATCGAGATGGTTGGAAGCAATTAGGGAATTGACTTACACTTCCATCATGACACCGAGTTCCCCACCGACATCGTGTTAACCAACCGTTGCTAAGTTGATCCCAATTTCTTTAAGCCGAGTGGTGATGAATGCAATCTTGTCTCGGTCATCTGGGTGCATCATAATCTGGCTGTATCCCGAGAAGACATCAATGAAAGTAAGCAGCTCGATGCAGGAGTCGATCAATGTGTGGAAGGGGGAAGATGTTTTTTGTATTTGCTTTGTTTAGATTGGGAAAGTAGACGCAGATCCATCTTTTTTTCATTTTTCTTCTTGACGACCACCTGGTTGGCCAGCCACTTGGGGTATCTTACTTCTGGCGTCGATCCAGCGTCGAGTAGCTTATCGACATCATCGTTAACTGCATTTGATATTTCTGAACCCAAATTCTTCTTGTCTTGAAGGTTAGGTCTACATTTAGTTCATAAGTCGTATTGGAAGCTGATATACCATGATTTTGACCCGTTTTTGGTCATGGTATTGATATGTTTTTATAATAATTATCTATGTTTTGGAGTCTATTAGGTATGTTTTCAGGTTCATGAGCATTTTGTAGTAAAGTGATGATTTAGGTGCCTTATGGAGCTTAAAGGAGAGTTTTCCAAGATGATTGTGACGATCCGACATTGAGAGACACATATCGATCGATACACACCTTGTGTAATCGATCGATGACGATTCCGTATAAGTTGAAGTCGAGATACTCCATCGATCGATGTACACCATGTACCATTGATCGATACAGAGCGTGATGAGCAAGATTTACTTGGCCGACTTGAAACCCAAGTTCTCACCAAATTACAAGATTCCCCTGACGAGTTTTTAACCTAATTGTACTCAAATTTATAGTTATGCCTATGAGCCCTAGAAAGACAATCAATCATTAGATCAAATAAGAAAGTATTGAGTTTTTATTCTAAGTTTTGTATTCTGTTTTATACTTAGCAATAAAATATTTTCTTTTCATCTTATTCTTTTGCTATGAATCTCTTGGCCATGCCTGAGTAGATTCATTTGTTAGATTTGGGGTTCAAATAGTTATGAGGGATTAGCCCCAACTATGGAGTGTTGAGTTGTTATATTCATTATCCAAATGAACCCTAGTGCTTACTGCTACCTAGAGTTATGATTATGGAGTGACTAATCTAATAGTCATCATCCTGAAATCATTTGGCTAAGCCCAGACTCTATTAGGCACGTGCGATTGGCGGTTTAATAGAAATTCCCGGGTGAACACAGTTTCAATTCGATGTGATGCTATATCGATCGATACTCCTATAAAGTCATCGATCGACGGCAACATATATCGATCGACACTGCGATAGTAACATCGATCGATACTGTCGGCAATCAGATCAATGGGCAAGTCTAATAGCGACAGCTATAGATTTGTCTAAGGATTGAAGTTCTCATATATTTGCAAGCAATTCGTTAAGACATTCATAGATTTCTAATCCTGATTTTCTGAATAGTAACCTTGAATCTAACTACTTTCATTCATTGTTTTTAAACCCAAAACCTATTTTCCTTAGCAACTTACCATTGCTACCAACTTTTATTTATTGTTGTAAACCTTTTCAACCTAGCTTAATCACTTAGGATTATATCTTTTGTGACTCTAGTTCCTTCTGAATTTGATCCCTAAGTACTACGATTGAACCTCTTATTTGAGAGAGTAAATCACTCCTTAGGGTTAAACATTTGAGTGACATCAGAAGCTTCAAACCCCTTCATATCATTTGTAGACCAGGAGAAAGTCGAGAAGTTATCCACGAGGAAAGACACAATATTTTCTTTCAACTCTTGGAACGTTCTTATCAATGCTGACTTCGAAGACTTCCTCCTTTAGCGAGTATATTTTCTGGATTGCCTTTGCCACTTTATTGACAAGTAAGGCCGCCTTCCATAGTTTTAACTCAGCGACGAAGAGGTTTCTTCCTCCTTTTGGTTTCCCTGAAGGGTTTGAATCTGATCATCATTACCGAGGAATTTGATACAATGGTGGTAAGTCAAAGGAATATCTTTCATTGAGTGGATCCATGGCGTGCCGAGGCTTGTTTTGTAGAGAGATTTTATGCTGATAACGGAAAATCTAACGATTCTTGTCGCCCCTTCGATGAACACAATTTGATGGATTGTGCCAATCATCGCATTGGAAGATCCGTTCTGACAGGTGAGTGAACGAGTGAAAGGTTTCATTTTGTAGAGGTCGACTCCCATCCTTTCAAGTGTGTCATTTCTTTGTAGATGGAATCCTTGGCAGAGAAAGTGATATGAGGATCATTCCCCAACCTTGTAGGCTATTGCATTGCAATAACTGCTTTTTGTTGGAATTCTTTGGCAGACCTGACTGAGTCTCGGGATTGAGGTGAACCTTCCATAATGACATTCTGTCGAGATGGATGTCTCAGGTTCTTGGTTTTCATTTGATTTAGTTTTGCTCTCAAATCCTCGGTGTTGGAATGGTCAAGGTTTGTGGGAACCGAAATTCACCCCTGTCGATTTCCGTAAATTAAGG
Source organism: Eruca vesicaria subsp. sativa (assembly GCA_932364175.1). Taxonomy (NCBI): domain Eukaryota; kingdom Viridiplantae; phylum Streptophyta; class Magnoliopsida; order Brassicales; family Brassicaceae; genus Eruca; species Eruca vesicaria. The sequence goes on from CAKOAT010165044.1 coordinate 26,520, forward strand.
AACTTAGGGAAAACCCTAATTTCCAAGAGGACCCGGCTATCTGCGGAACCGCACACAAGCAATCAAGTAAACGATGAGAATAAGTAAAAGATGTTAAAAACAAAATTGAGAGCAATAAGGAGTCTTATTCTGATTCTGTGTAAGAGTGGTACAACGAGGTAAATCCTTGGCTACAAGAGCTGACGACGAGTTTCCTAGTTCTAGCAACCTAAGTCTAAACCCTAGTTGAGACGCGGCTCGATAAAAAAAAACTGAAATATTCCTAAGTGTAAGTTTTGGTGGTGAGAGCTCTGAAAATCGTGCTTTTCTTCTGTTCTGGGCCTTCTGCTTATATACTCCCTCCTTAGGCGGTTTAGTCCTTCCTTTTTTCCCAGATTCGAGTCTATCGGAAATCTTCCATTTATCTCCATCTTTTCATTTTTCTTTGGAAATCGTCTATTTATCTTCAAAGTTGACATTTATCTTCAAACTTGAAATTTATCTTCTTTCTGCAAGTAAATAGTCAAACTGTCATTGTATCTTTGGGCTAGACTTCATCTAAAACTATGGATAGATTTTTATCGCGTTTTAGGACTTTCCGAGCCGTTTTGCGATAAAAACCATTTTACGATTTTAGACGAGATCGTTTCCTGATACGATGTCGTTTTTATAAGACTTCTCGAGTTAACTGTATAGTTTTACAATATACGATGTTCCGTCTAATCGTTGCCATTTTATACGATCTTCTTGAATTCTTACGAGAAAAAAAGACTTTTACGAGTTTTATTGTAAAACTCGAATGGTAAGATGGATCGAGAAGAAACGAGAGACTCCATTCAGGAGTTTTGCTATTCCGTGCTAACCGTATTTCCGGATGCCCGAGTTTGTTCTGCCGCAATGGTCTCGACTCCATTCGGGAGTTTTGTCAAGTTCCGGATGCGGTAGAGTTTCGCCTTCCATTAGCGGGAGAGGGTAAAAAGATGCACCTGATGGCTTTTTCACGTGCTATGACGCGTTTTTGATGCAATGTCATTTTTGGTTTCCGATTCTGGAGATCATCGTTCGATACCTTCATCGTCTTGGGCTGTCGATAAGTCAAATGACCCCGTGCGGCTTGCAGCAACTCGTCGGTCTTTTGACGTTGAGTTACGAGCGAGGAATGGTTCTTAGAGTTGATCACCTCGAGGTTTTACTGAAACCCGAGGGGACGACACAAAGGATTAAATTATCCCCTCGCAGGGTAATAGTCACCGATTCCTTGTCGGCCTACTCTTCTTGGAAGAAGAATTTCTTCTATGTTTGTATCGACAGTGCATCGGTGGACGAGGACTGCATTCGTCTTTCTGTTAGCAAATGGGGTTGGAGAGGTATCTTGATTCGAATGCGTATGATCTCTTAGGATTTTCTATTTTATTCATCCGCTTTTGTTTTCTGCAGAGACTAACCCTCTTCCTCCGTTTCCAAAGGGTTTTTCAACCGTTATCACTTCGCTTTGAAATGGAGAATGTAGTTGGAACAGATTCTCTCTGCAGCGTGTTCGTCGTGCAGTTGCTCTCTTTCAATCTCGGTTTCTCGCAGCCTCTCCGGTTTTCGAAGAGGATCCGTGTATAGGAAACTTTGTTTCGTATACGTCCCCAACGAGGAGGAACAGGTCGAGGTCTCGAAAAGATAAGCACGAGGTCGTTGACGATGGTACGCCTGGCTGCGTTGATTGTCCTGAAAACATACTCAAGGATTTCCTTGATAGTCAGGTAAATGAGGGCATTCGGGCATGTGCTGGCGGATCATCAAGTTCCAACTTCTCGGACGGCGATCTTGGCTATGTTTCAAAGTTTTCCAAAGCGTTCGAGCAAGCTAGTCAGGTTCGTTTTACTTTTAACAACTCATGACCGAAAAGTTTCGTTTATCCTTTCATTTTTCTTCTCGCATGGCCTTCTGGCTATGAGTCGAGCCTTGAACGATCGCAACTCCGAAGCCCGTCTTGCTGAGTTTTGTGCAGATTTAGCGGAAAAAGAAGTTGCTCGTCTTCGAGCGGAGGTTGATGCCAACCCTTTTACCGCTGAGGAATGGGCCAAAGGGAGGTTGCTCACGTGAAAAGCGAATATGCAGCTAACTCTCGCCGTGCTAAGGAGCTCTCTGATCAAAGAGTTCGTCGTGCTCATCGAGCGGCCAAGAGAGAGGTTACTGAGGAAGTAAGGGTTCGCCGTGAACGATTTGCGACTTATCACTCAAATGTTGAGGTTGCTCAACGAGCCAATGGCGACTATCTCGAGTGTCGCGGTGTAGTCAACGGGTTGTCCCTTACTCAATGTGAGGATTACTCGTATGCTAGAGAGTTTCCCTAGAAAATGGAGCGCTTGGCTAGGAAGAAGGATATGCAACCCGAACTTTTCGATCTTAGGGCGCGAATGTGGGAGAAGTGCAATCCTATTGTGGTGTCGCAAGATTTGGTCGAGGTTGGGACAGAGATCCCGGATGCGAGTGGCGAGGTTGATCAGCCGCGGGTTGATGCTAAAGCTTGCCAATGCTCGGCGTTTGGGTTTTACAGCTTCAATGAATGAGGTTCTTTGTTGTAGTATGATTTTGTTGTTGTATTTATCGGGACTGGCCGTTGGTGGCTTTGAATCTCTGCCACTAGGCGGTGTGTATTGAACGACAAAATATTAATGAAAATATTTTCTAAGTATGAAATCTGTGTTTCTTTTAGATGTAGAGGGAAGAGTACGAGTTGTCGTCTCACATCTAAATCTTTGTGTAGATCGTCCGGTTCGTTTACTTGAAGTGTTTCGATTTTTCGCGAGTATTTAGATGTGGGCGAAAAGACATGCCTTTAGGATCTCAATTCATGCCTTGAGATGTTAGAGACCAGTGTGCTGGGTTTAGGGCCAGGCCTAGGTTTACTTTTGGATTGAGGCTATGCCATGACTAGTCAGCTTTCGTTTTACCTGTTACGATTTTAACCTGATTTCGTATCGATTTAAAGTCTGCGATGTGTTCTCAGCTTATACGACTTGTCTGATCGAAATCGAGCATCCCCGAAGGTGCTGACCAAAATTTGGATTTCTTTTATAGCGCGCTATTTTATCCTAGTCGGATGTATGCGGACCAATGGGTCTATGTGTTTGTTTAGGACGGCTAGCGTGCTCGACGAACCAATGGGTCTATGCTTTCACGATTGCGACCGCCACTTGCCTTAGCTTATGTTCAGCTAAAAATCACGACCGCGACTGTCTCTAGCATCCCCAAATTGCCACGACTCTCGTAGGTGTTGGGGTCAAAATCGGTACGACAGAATTAATAGCCAAAACTCCCCGCGAAAATACACAAAGAACAGTTTTATAAAACTCGAGAAATCGTTTTATAAAACTCGAAGATCGTTTTATAAAACTCGAAGATCGTTTTATAAAACTCGAGAAATCGTTTTATAAAACTCAAGAAATCGTTTTATAAAACTCGAAGATCGTTTTATAAAACTCGAAAGATCCTTTTATAAAACTCGAAGATCGTTTTATAAAACTCAAGAAATCATTTTATAAAACTCGAAAGATCGTTTTATAAAAATCGAAGATCGTTTTATAAAACTCGAGAAATCGTTTTATAAAACTCGAGAGATCGTTTTATAAAAACTCGAGAGATCGTTTATAAAACCTCGAGAGATCGTTTTATAAAACTCGAGAAATCGTTTTATAAAACTCGAGAGTCGTTTTATAAAACTCGAGAATCGTTTTATAAAACTCGAAGATGGTTTTATAAAACTCGAGAAATCGTTTTATAAAACTCGAGAATCGTTTTATAAAACTCGAGAAACCGTTTTATAAAAACTCGAGAATCATTTTACAAAACCGCAAAAAACCGCAAAAAACCGAATAAGCAGTAAAACGCGAACTAGTCGCAACTAGTTCGCCCATCAGCGAACTAAGACGGACCCGGCTTAGTTCGCCGATGGGCGAACTAGAGACGTCCCAGACACTCCACGTCTCGATTTCCCGCATTCCCGATTCGAAACTTACGTCTTTCGACAAGGTCGCGTTCTAAACCACGGCCGAAATACCTCCCGTTCCATCTCGATCCGACTTACCGTTCGAGTTTTACGATAAAAACCGTAAAACTTCGTTTTCTCGGAAAGAACTCGAGGAAATCGTATAAAACGGCAAAGGTTAAACGAAACACCGAAAATTGCCTAAACTATACGATTTATTCGAGATTTCTCGTCAAACTCATAAAAACGCGCTTTTAATAAAAAACGCCGAGTAAGTCGTAAAAAACGTGTTTTTAATAAAAAGTCGAGTAAATCGTAAAACTTTGCGATTAACTCGAGAAATTTATTAAAAAAACGTCAGATCAGGAAACGATCCCGTAAAAAGTCGGAAAACGGTTTTTATCGCAAAACAGCCAGGAAGGACCTAAAACGCGATAAAAACCCATCTCGCGATTTCAACGGAATCTAACCCGCAGATTTGATAAAGTTTTGACGGTTTACTTGCAGCAAGAAAATAAAAGTCAAGTTTAAAGATAAAAGGAAGGTTTGAAGAGAAATAGAAGATTTCCGCAGAAGAAAAGGAAGGTTCGAGAAGAATGGAAAATTCCCGATTTAGTCAAATCTGGGCGAAATGGAAAGATCGGATTGCCAAGACGAGGAGTATATAAAGAGGAGGTCTAGGACAGAAGCACGGACACGAAATTTCAGAGCTCTCACCACCAAAACTAGCATTTAGGAATATTTCCGTTTTTCTGTTAGCGAGCTGCGTCTCAATTAGGGTTTTCGTTCTTAAGCTTTTCGGCTACCCTTTTGTACCAGTTCTACGCAGATTCGGAATAAGCACCTCTTTGCTCTCTATTTCGTTTATTTTCATTCAAATTCTAAGTTATCGTTTTCTTATTTTTCGTTGTGCGGTTCTCGCAGATAGCCGGTTCCTCTGGAAACTTAGGGTTTTCCCGAAGTTTCCTTTTTTACGATTTATTTGACAGTGAGTGGAAATCGACACCCACAGTAGGGGTCGGAAACTTGATTCCTAAGTGATACGTCAATAGAAACGCGTTCATGGAGTTTATCCAAGGCGTGCCCATGATCACATTGTAGATGGCATCCCCAAATCGACGACTGCGAAGTTAACGATTTTCGTCACTTCTTTCGCGGCGACCGGAAGCCGGATCGATCCTAGAGTCATAGCCGTTTTGCCGAAGAAACTGGTCCACGGCTTTGGTATTGGCTCGACATCCGATAAATCGATTCCCATGCGCACCAACGTGTTTTGGAAGATTACGTTTACGGTGCTTCCGGTATCGACCAAGAGTTGGGCGACTTCTAAGTCGCTTATGACTAAGTCGATGACGAGAGGATTGGTGTGTGGTTGATCGGTGCCACCGGTTTCCGTGTCATCAAAAGCGATTACTCCCTTCGGAGTGTCATCCAATGGTGTGTTCCAACTCGAATCGGTTTCGGCTTTATGTTAGTAGGACTTGATGGTACCGCTGTAGTATTGCGATTCACCAATGATCATATTGACCCATCGGTGGTTAGCGTCGTTACATTTCTCGTCATGTCTTCGTCCGCGTTTCTCGCCCAGCTGGTTCCTTTGAGGTGGAGTTTCCGCTCGTGAGTTGCTATCGGTTCTTGGGGGGCGATCCGAATCGCGGATGAGGTCCTTCACGCTGCATACCTCGGAGAGTTCTCCAGCGAGCAACTTTGCGGCCAGTCTGGCGCCGAGAACTTTACAGTTCACGATAGAATGCCCGCGAGTCTGGTGGAGATCGCAGAAGGAATTTTCGTCGTAATTCAAATTCCTCGACCACGTGTTCCCCATAGTTCGCCCCTGCTCCGATCCAGAATTGATGGTGTAGTTGTGCGCCCCTTGGAGATCATGTCCCTCGTGATGGACGAATTTGTCGTTACGTGGGTTTTTCTTTCTCAGCTTCTGCTCGGACGTGATGTCCTTTGCGGACGACTTCGCTGGCTTATGCTGTTCAGACAGGATTTTAATCTCCTCTTCGTCGGTTATTTAATCGGTAGGTTTGTAGAGCGCGTCCTGGATCGTCCCCGGTTTCTCGAGAGTTATCCTCTTTCAAAACTTCGACTTGAACCAGAGTGATTTTATGAGCGCGTCGATGGCGGCTCTGTCGCTTATTCCTCTAACCCTAGCCATAATAAGTTTGAACTTGGTCATGAAGTCACGGAGAGGTTCTTCTTCCTTCTGGGATAAGCTCCAGAGGTTGGCGTCGAAAGTTTCCCGATTTATAAACATCGAGTATTGCTCCAGTAATTCGGAAGCAAGATGGCAAAAATTCCCGATTGAATTTCGCTTAAGCTTGGCGAACCACTCGAGCGCTGCTCCTTCTAGGTTTTCGACGAAAAGACGGCATTATCCCGCGTCCTTTTCGCCATCCTTGAGCTTGGCTCGTCCCATGGTGATCTGGAAGGCCTGTAGATGCGCTTTGGGATCAATCATCCCGTCGTAAGTCGGCACTCTGAGTTTTCAAGGATCGGGTAGCTTGACCTCGGTGATGCGACCCGTAAAAGGTGTTTTCCGAGATTCGTATAGCAGCCAATCTATCTCGGGCGCAGCGCTGGTAGCATGGTGAATTTGAGACTTCACTGCTTTTACTGCTGCGGCCGTTTTCGTAATGTAGTCACAGAGATCGCAAATCTCAGTTAGGTCGCCAGCATTTTTCTGACCTTGTCAGTGTTTGCTGCGGGTAACTCGAGATAGTTCCTCGGCTGTTTTTGCACGTTGCACGTTGTAAAGCTCCTCCTCGTCCTCTGTAAGAGAACGTTAGGGAGAGGATTCCGGCTGAGGGCTGCGACTTTTCCTCCTCCTTGGATGGACGTCCGCGTCTTCATCCCATGGATTGGATTGGTCGCTTATTTCCAGGTTAACCCTTTCAACACCGTCTTCTTCAATCTCCTATCTGTGAGTAAGAGATTTTTATGATTCGTTCAGCGTCACGTCAAGGTTATCTTTTTCGGATTTTTGCTCCGGTAGATTACCCTGATGGGTTCTGGGACGATCCATAGGAGTCGCGAAATCAAGCCTCCTTCCGCGGATTTTAGTAATTCCGCGGGGGCAAATTGCTTTGGTTTTCGTAGTTAGGATTTCGACAAGTTTTGCGAGTGAACCAATAAGCTTTTCCTGCTCCTCCGACTTCTTGTTGAAGTCAGCGAGCATCTTCTCGAACGTCTCGGTGTTAGTGTTCGTGTTAGTGTTAACCGCGGACACATATGGTGGTGGTGTTTTGTCAACGTTGTCGCTTTCGACACGAGTTTGTTGTTCATCAGACATCGTACTTGATCGAGCGTGCTGCAGCTTGAGTGTAAGATAGATCCGACCCCCCTCCTTCTAGCGCCAAACTGTAGGAACCAAAATTCACCCCTGTCGATTTCCGTAAATTAAGGAACTTAGGGAAAACCAAAATTTCTCAGAGGACCCGGCTATCTGCGTAACCGCACACAAGCAATCAAGTAAACGATGAGAATAAGTAAAAGATGTTAAAAACAAAATTGAGAGAAAGAAGGAGTCTTATTCCAATTCTGCGTAAGAGTGGTAAAACGAGGTAAAGCTTTGGCTACAAGAGCTGACGGTGAGTTTCCTAGTTCTACCTAAGTCTAAACCCTAGTTGAGACGCAGCTCGATAACAAAAACAGAAATATTCCTAAGTGCTAAGTTTTGGTGGTGAGAGCTCTGAAAATCGTCCTCCTTTCTTCTGTCCTTGGCCTTCTGCTTATATACTCCCTCCTTAGGCGGTTTAGTCCTTCCTTTTCGCCCAGATTCGAGTCTCTCGGAAATCTCCCATTTATCTCGATTTTTCCATTTTTCTTCGGAAATCTTCTATTTATCTTCAAACTTGACATTTATCTTCTTTCTGTGAGTAAATAGTGAAACCGTCATTGTATATTTGGGCTGGACTTCGTCTAAAACCGTGGATAGGTTTTTATCGGGTTTTAGGACTTTCCAAACCGTTTTGCGATAAAAACCGTTTTACGATTTTAGACGAGATCGTTTCCTGATACGATGCCGTTTTTATATGACTTCTCAAGTTAACCGTATAGTTTGACAATGTACAATTTTCCGTCTAATCTATGCCGTTTTATACGATCTTCCTGAATTTTTACGAGAAAAGAAGACTTTTACAATTTTTATCGTAAAACTCGAATGGTAAAACGAGAGATGTTTCGACCGTGGTTCAGAGCACGATCAAATCAGAGGACGTATGCCTTGCGTTGAGGATGCGGGAGATTAAGGCTCGGGACGGTAAGCTCGACGTACGGCGAGCCGAACCGTGTTAGTTCAGATCGCCGTACGGTGAGCTGATTTGAGGTGACCAGCTCACTGCACAGCGAGCAGGTCTGGCCGAACCAGCTCGCCGTACGGCGAGCTGGTTTGGCCGAACCAGTTTGCCATGCGGCGAGCTGAACCGGCTGGTTCGGCTTGTCGCACGTCGAACCTGCTCGTAGTGTGGCGGATGCGGTTTTTGCGGTTTTTCGCTTAAATTTGGCAATCGTGTAGTCGGAGATTGGTTCGTTCGTTTTTCTGAGATGACAATTTCCATGTTTTGCCCGGATTTTTTTTGTTCATAAAGTCCTTAGAATTTTATAAAAACAACTTCTCGTGTTTTATAAAACGTATTTTTATTTTTGCGGAAAGTTTTGGTCATTGATTCCGTCCTACCGATTTTGACCCCAACAAGCTTCGTCATGTGACTTACGATGCTAAAAAGACTTTTGCCAACGGCTCTTTAGACATTCTGGTGTCTTTAAAGGAGAAGTGGGAGAGGAAGAAGGCCGCGACGGATTGTGAGATTCGCTTGAAGGGGGTCATGGATAACATCGACCTTATTAAGGAAATAATGAACAAAAATCTGCTTGCCTCTGACGAGTTATCGTCCCTTTGAGATAAGGAGGTCGAGCTCGGGGCCGAACTTGACGTGACTGTGGTGTCAGACTTTTCAGTTGGGAAGTTGGATCTTCCACTGGTCTGTGAGGATCTTCCTGAGGATTTTTTTCTCTACGCTACCTTCTGGTGCAGATGAGTCTGGGGGAGAGTAAGGACGCAATGGGGAACACTATGAAGATGGCGAGTTCGACGCCGAAGATTAGAATTAATTTTGTATTCATTATTATCGTTTCTTTTTCTTTCTGGAAATCTTGATGAATAATAATGGTGTGTTTGGTTTCATTTTTCTCTGAGTGCGCAACCTTTTATTATTTTCGCGGTCGTATATTGACTTAGATAGATATCACGTCGATAAGTTGTTCGAGTAATATTTTTACTACTATGATGCACCGTATTTTCAGCGAGATTCTAGCTGTTTCCACAAACTTGATCAGGGTCTTTTCATGAAGTTAATTCGAATTTGAAAAGATGAGAAAGTATTTTTCCTTAGTACTTATAGATGATTCTTCGTATACAATTTTACATTATATCTTAGAAAAAATGTGTCCGTACGGATAAGTTGTTTTTCCCTCTGGATTCGATCTCTTTGCGAGCGATTTGTTTGAAGTGGTTGGCTGAACTCAGATCGTGAGCTGCCTACGTACCCTCGTCGAGGGATCAATTCTAACGTAGTTTGATTATTTTCCTAGTGGATTGGGTCGTTTTTTCGATCTGTTCGTGCACGTGAGTGCGATTCTTGTTCTTCTTGGGGTTTCTTAGGTGATCTTATGGGCTTGGCTCGATACCTTTGAAGCTCGAAAGATAGCATGTTCTGGAGCTCTTTTGACTCCCTCTTATGGTTTCAATTCCGCTTGGCATAGGGAACTTCATACATTGATGGTAGGTTGAGGGTACTGCCTTCATGTTGTATAGCCATGCTCTTCCAAGGATGGCGTTAAATGGAGCATGTCGATCTATAACGATAAATTCGACGATGTTCCTAACATCTCCGGCGGTTAGGGCGAGCTTGATAGAACCGAGAGAAAAGGTAGTCTCTCCTGCGAATCCGATTAGGGGGGTCCTTTCTTGTTTGAGAAGCGTTTTGGTGAATCACATTCTTTTAAATGCATCATAGAAGAGTACGTCTGCGGAGCTTCCGGTACATATCATGATTCTGGAAAATTTGCATCCTCCGAAGTCGAGTCGTACACCAAGTGCGTTGCCGTGTGGTTTATCGAGGTCAACGGTTTCATTTCGTCAAAGGTGATTTCATGGTCGGGACCCGATAAAGGCTCCCGTATGCCAGTGCTGCTTTCGGCTCTTCGTTGGTGGGCTTTGATGGAATTGACTGATTTTCAGAATTTTGATCCTCCATAAATGAATTATTTTTCTCTTTTTCTGGTGGTGCGTCAGGAATCTCCATTTTTTGGTTAGTGTCGGCTGGTAGTGTCCTTGCTTCCAGACAGGTTGGGTTTGATTAAACGCGGGCTGTACTGTTTTTTATGTATCGGTTTCTTCAGTAGTCTCCGGATTTTACTGAACTTGTTGCTCTCTTTGGGCTCGTGGTAGGGTTCGGTTGTTCGTCTGAGGGGAGGAGAACACGTCTTATCGACCTCCGCCGGGCCTCATATCGTCACCATGATGTCAATGCTTGCGCGCTTTTCGGTTCTATTTAGCGCTTTTTATGTTCGGATCCCCATAAGATCATGTCGAATCTTTTCTTTGGGGGCGGGAGGTGGTGATTCTGAAGTTTCTGGCTCGACCTCTCTCTTTCTTTTCCCTTTATTCTTGGCTTTCAGGGTCGTCGGAGTCTCTTCTTCCTATGTGTTCTCGCTGTCTTCTTTGTTTTCTTCCTTATTGCGGAGTGCAGCACGACATTCTTCAGTTGAATGCCCTTTTCGTTTGTGAAAGGTGCAGTATTTGTTTGGGTCGTACGTCGATTGTTTGTTCAGCGACGAAAAATCTATGGCGTAGGAATGCTGTCCTTTGGTAATTTGTTCTTCTGGAGTACTGAGCTTTTTAATTACTCCTTTGTTGGCGTGGTATTGTTCCTTCAAGGCGTAGGAATGCTGTCCTTTGGTAGTTTGTTCTTTTGGAGTACTGAGCTCTTTAATTACTCCTTTATTGGCGGGGTATTGTTCCTTCAAGGCTGCTATCTCTTCTTCGAGGGTCGCGAAGCAGGATGCGTGATACAACAGGTTGTCGAGTGAGGTGGGAGCTCCGACCGTCATTTCTTCACTAAACTTGGAGGAAAACCAGACTCCGTTTTCCAAAGCTGCCAATGCGACAACTTCGTTCAGACTTGATATTTTGGATTTTATTTCTTTGAACTTATTGATGTAGGTCCTTAGTGGTTCGAAGGGTGCTTGCTTGAGGTTCCACAGATCGGCTTCAGTGGCACGCGTCTCTATAAATACTGAATACTGCTTCAGGAATGTAGATACGAGTTGGGTGAAATTGTCGATCGAATTTCCTTCGAGCCCGGCGAACCATTCTAGGGCAGGACCTGTGAGGTTCTCGGCGAAGAAACGGCAGTAGCCCGCTTCTCTTTCCTCGTCATTGAGATGCTCTAGATACGACTAACCGGGAAGGCGCGCACGTGTGCTTTTGGATCGGAGTTGCCAGAGTATTGGGGGAATTTGATCTTTCTGACATCGTGTAACCTTACACTGGTTATTCGGTTTGTGAATGGAGTTCGGTGGGTGTCCTCGATGACCTGATCGTTATCGGGGGCCGAGCTCGTTGCCAGATGCACGATGGCGTGTATCCTTTTGAGCTCGACGTGGTTCTTTTCAACGTAACTTCTGAATTCTCCTGCTTGATATGAGGACTTTTGGTCGTCCTCTTGCAGGTTTTCATGCATCGATCTGAACGGATCGTATTCTGAGACGGGGTCTGGATGGGCTGTGGGTCTTGTCCGTTGAAATTCGTCAAATCCGAACGAGAATCGATCATCTCGAGCTCGATGTTGCGGTGGAGTTGTTTCTGCTGGACTATTCCGAGCTGAGGTCGGGGTCGTTCTGATACCCTGTGTTCCATTCTCGACCTTGCCTTGACCATTATAATCTAGACTCCTATATCCCTTGCCCAATCCCAAGGATGTTGACTAAAGTCAAAATCGTCAACCGAGACCGTGTTTATCTTAAAAACGAAGAATTTTTCTCTCCATATGTCGTCACGATTCGGAATGCCCTCGATGATGGCCTGTATTATTCTTCACCGCACAAAGCTGTCTCAATTCCTCCAAACCGAACTCAAGACCTTCTTCCTGAGCTCGAACCCACAAACCCAGAAAGTGGCGAAGGAAGTTAGGGCACATACGAGTAAAAGCCATTCCCATCTCGACAAGCGCTTCAAGGAGAAACGAAGGGAGTGGGAACGATAGACCGTAATCTCAGAAATGTGTTATGTAATCCCCGAATATCCGTCGCGAACATTCTCAGGAGTCTTGTTGGATTCCACGATATCGAATTCCACACTATAGGGAACTCCCCAAAGTTCATGGATACCTACGAGATGCTTTCCCTCGATAATTGTAGAAAGGTGGAACCAAATCTCTCGTTTGCCATCGGTTTATCGAGAACTAAAATCAAAGAAAGGAAAGGAAAAGGTCTATAGAAATCTCGAGAAATCTAATCCTCTCGACGAAGAAGACAATCTATTTAATAAGATCTGAAATCGGTTCCCGAAGCAGATGACATCGATAATCAATCTCAGCCACAGTATGAAAGGAAGTGGCCGACAAGAGCAATACACGTGGCACCATGCTTCCCGAGATACGCGACGACGGACGGTTGATTAAAAGCGGCTCATCTATTCAGTTTCTCCAAACTAAAAAGGTTGGGAGGAAAATGTTGGACCCAAAATCGGGCCCATTAATTTCGATAATACGAGATCCGTTAGGAGCCGATGCTAGGAGCCGAGCAAGAGAGCCCACGAAGCATTCATGGAACAAGACGAGAATGGGGGCTGGATCCAATAGCTGCAATAAGGCCCAGGCCCATGTCTTATCATCATGTCATGGTCAAACGAGCACGAGGAGGTCGGGATGAGACTCCGGAGATCGTGGAAGCAGTTAGAAGAGAAGAAGACTATAAAAGGGAACTAGAACGGAGTGCAAAGAACACACGGAAAAACCCTAGAGCATATCACTAATCACATCGACCTCACTCCATAGATACCTAGTTCGCTTATAACTTCTACTTTTCCTTGTTGTTTTTTATCTTATTTACTACCTTGTAATGAATTCTATATTCAGTAAAAGTTCATTTTTGTCAACCGAATTCCGCTTGTATCGTTGTGTTTAAGAGCATCGTTGCCCACATATATTTCTTCCCCTGATTAAACTCTCGATCACTACAAATACTTAGTGTGGATTTTAGGATCTACAATTACCTTGGATTTTTCGAGGTTTTTCTCAAGTCGCCAGCCTTAGATTCGAAAGGCTCGTAGTTGGCAACATTTTCTTTGCGAAGGGTAGTAATACTGGACCTTTTCACTGTCGCACATTGTTTTCTTGTCTTGAGTTCGTGATGAACATTGAATGCGTCCAGCTTCCTTGTCTTCGCACTCGTAATTGTTGTTTGTAGTTCGGCAGAGGTTGCTGAGCTACTGGTTATCTGTGCCGATTTCCTTTTAAGTGTGGCACGGAGATCTTGAGATTGGGTTTCTTCCTTATAAGAGGATGAGGGTCCAAAGTGAAGTTCTTGAAACTTGCGTCGACTTTCCCGAACTTCTTAAGTGTCGACCGACACTAATGTAAGTCTCGATTGACACTGACTGCAAATCACGATTCTGACTTCAACTTTTCAGCTTCACTCTATTGATGTTCCAAATGGTTCAATAATCTCAAGAATGCTCCAAAACATACATGGTCTTTAAAGATCTTAAGAAACTCGAAACACATATAATAGACTCCAAAACTAGACTTACATCATAGTTAAAATCTCTAAAATTAAGGTATATTATGGGTCGATATCAAAGTAAACCCTATATGGACTATTTGAAAGCTGCAAAGAAAGTTCTCAGGTACTTACAACATACCAAAGAGTACATAATTACATATAAGAGATCTGATCAACTAGAAGTAATTGGATATTCATTAGATCATCAACGTTGGCTACAATACCACATGTAAGACTAAATGTTATGCTGTCAATAATAAAATTTACTTAAGATCATAATTTAGATTTGTATTATTCAACACTTATAAATTTCTTAAAAAAGCAGAAAGATACTAACATTAATCCATGCATAGGGCAACCCCAACGGGGGTTTTAGGACATGTTCTATTAATTCTAAAAAATCAAAACTATCGAAAGTGAAGTCAGAAAACTGATCGGTTCTTTGTTTCTCTGCAACCAACTCCAACAAAAAAATGTTACATACCCATTTTACACATGTTCTTTTTTCCAATTGGCTTACTTTAGATTTTGTAAATTAAAAATTACATGAAAGTTATTAATACCAAGTTGGTTAGAAACCATTGGGAAGATACTTCCGGTTAATGCTGCTCTTGGTTAGGCTTTGTATAGTTGTACTTCCACCAAGTGATCATCCCCTTTTTAAGCTTCTCTTTAATGAATTTTTTGGTGGAGGAGAAATCATTAACCTTCCTTAATATCTTCTTTTGATGGTCACTATTATTGTGGTGATTCATAGAGATTTTTTCATCATGTGTAAAGTGATGTACTTCATATATTAATGCATGGAATGTTATAATCAACACAACCTTCTGTTCTTTTAACCACCACAATGTGTAGTGTATATATATATTTATTCATTATGTGTACAGAGGTTTTAATAGCTAATATTAAGAAAGCGGAATGAGAGAAACAATGAACTGGTCTGAAGGTTGCAAGGGCCTTCCTATCGATCTCCCATTTGCTCTTTACAGATGATAGTCTTTTTCTGTAAATCGTAAAACGAGGACTGTCAAATTATTCTCACGATTTTAAAGGAATATGAAGCAGTCTCGGAATATGATCAACTTTCAAAAATCGTCTATTCAATTTAGACACAAGATAGATGAACCACGAAGACATGAACTAAGAGACATTTTCGGCATTCAAAATAGAGGCGAGATGGGATCGTATTTAGGAATACCTGAAAGCTTGGGAGGATCGAAAACTCAAATTTTTGGTTTTATTCAGGGTGGACTAAAGAATCGTGTCAATGGATGGACTTTCAAATTTTTTTACCAAAGGAGGATAAAAAGTGATTATTGAATCAGTGGTAACGGCTTTGTCTAATCATGTTGTGTCATGTTATCGGATTCCTAAAACAGTGACACAGAAATTAATGAGCGCAGTAGCACAATTTTGGTGGAATCCCGGAGAAAGCAAGAGAGGCATGCATTAAAAATCATGGAATAAATTATGTATACCAAGATCTTGGTCCGGATTGGGAATATTGGCTGCATGGAATGCCACAACGCCCTCTCTTGTCCGAAATACCTCACCATTACTTTTATAAATAATATTTTAATGTTTCAATAAGAAAACACTCTAAATTTCATATTTATATATAATTGTTATTTTAATGACTGTTTAAGTTTCAACTGGAATTATTATTTTATTTATTCAAAATAAATAATAAATTAATTTATGACATCAGTAAAAAAAATTCTGGATCCACCACTTGGTTGAACCCAAATTCTGAAGTTATCATATAAATAACAGTGTATGGACACATCGATATGTTTCCTGTAACTGAATTCATCCCATATTGCGACAAAAGCTAACCGGAATCAACCATTCCACTTAACCGGATCATCTAGAGTTTGCTCAGATTACAAACTATGAGAGATGGAGAAGGCATTATAAGATTAGGGTTTTGAAGAAAGGTACCAACTAAGCGGAGTATAAAAAATTAAGTCAATTTTGAATAGAGTAGATTAATAGCAACATGGTAATGTTAATCACACCTTTGAAATTTTTACACACACCGATTGAATAGAGTAGAATAATAGCAACATGGTAATATTAAAAGAGAATTCGATCAAAAAAACACGAACTTTACACGAATTCCCAAAAGAAACATGTACTCGAGCCTGGCCAAAAGAAACTTGAACTTTTGTTGATTTTGTTAGTTTATTAAGAAACTTACGATTGACTCACCATTTTGACACACCGTTAATGAGCGGTTAAGACTGTGTTAACTCGACGTTAAATATATGCGTTAAATGAAACAATGTCATTTTAGGTGATTTAAAAATAAAAACAAGTAGACCCTTGGATTCAGCCCGGGTTGATTGGATCAAAGGGTAAGGAATTTTACCACTAGGCTAGTGGCACTTTCAATATATTTACCCTTGTTCGGAAACTCGCTAGGCGCTACACGTTCAGCACATGCGGGCCTAGCGATTTATTAAAAATGCGAAAAAAACTCGGGGATTAATCGGGAAGGAATTTTTATACTTTTATATATATAATACTTTATCTATATATATAATACAAATTATTCATGTATAATGAATGTTTATGTATAAAACATCCTTGATACTAAAATTATAATTTTGTAAAAACATACCAAATTAGATGAGAAAACATATAGTTATATCTATTATAATTCAAATTTGAGTACACAAACTAAAAAATAACTCACTTACAGAAGATAAAAAAAAATAGATTGTTGGAAGACATTCAGAAACAAAAATTTGAGTACACAAACTATAAAATAACTACGAATCGGCATGCGTTCGCCGAGCGCCTGGCCGGCCGATTTTCGGCTAGGCGCCCGCGTTTTTTAACAAGGATATTTACTAACACATTTACTTTTATTGGTACTGATTTAATGTAAAAAAATTATCTAAAAATTTTAAAAATCTTTAAAATTTTAAAAAATTGAAAAACTAAAGAATATTTTTATAAAGTTAACTTTGGAATTAAAATTAAAAATAAAATTTTATTTTTTCTTTAAAAAATCAAAAATCTTCCATAATTTTAAATTCTTTTAAATTTCAAAAAAATTAAAAATTCAAAGAAAAAGCAAAAATTAAAGTTACATGTATCAGCTAAATATTAAAATTGCACTCATAATGGATACAATATTTATTTTAAGCATTTTAATTTAATTTTAATATGTGGGTATCTTTTTATGTGTGTATAATTAATTTCAATTTTTTACCAGTTTTGTTTTTCAAAATATTAAAACTTAGGAAGATTTTATTTTTATTAAGGAAAAAAATATTTTATTTGTTTTGATTGGATCAAATGGCAAGGTAGTTTACCACTAGGCTAGTGGCACTTTCAATATATTTACTAACACATTTATTTTTGTTGGTACTGTTTGAATATAAAAAATTCTCTAAAAACTTAAAAAATCTTTAAAAAATAAAAAAATAATTGAAAAAATAGAGATTTTTTTGTAGAATTAATTTTGAAATTAAAATTAAAATTTAAAATAAAATTGTATTTTTCTTTAAAAAATCAAAAATCTTTCAAAGTTTTCAATTTTTTTTTTAAATTCCAAAATAATTAAAGATTCAAAGAAAAAGCAAATAATTAATGTTACATATATCAGCTAAAAATTAAAATTGCACTCATAATGGGTAAAACATTTATTTTAAGCATTTTAATTTTAATACGTGGGTATCTTTTTATGTGTGTATAACTAATTTCAGTTTTTTACCAATTTTGTTTTTTTAAAAATTATAATTTTTAAGTTTTTTATTTTTAGTAAGAAAAAATAAAATTTTATTTTAATTTTAATTTAAAATTAATTTCATAGAAACTTTCTTTATTTTCAGTTCTTTTGAAATTTTAAAGATTTTTTAAGTTTTTAAAGAATTTTTTTATATTCAATCAGTACCAAATAAAATTAACTGTGTTAGTAAATACATTGAAAGTGCCACTAGCGTAATGGTAAAGTTCCTTGCCATTAATCCAATCAACTTTAGATCGAATCCAAGGGTCTACTTATTTTTATTTTTAAATCACGTAAAACGACGTCGTTTCACCTCATTTGAAAACGACGTCGTTTCACCTAACGCCAACAATAAACGATGTTACATTTTCCTGTTAAATTTAGTGACGGTGTGATAAATTGGCAAGTAAACAAAAATATTCTTAATTAATTATAAAGTCAATGAAAAGTTTGTGTTTTTTACGGCCAGCCCAAAAGTTCTTTGTAATTTTTACACACACCGAACTAGTCATGGGTATTTTATCCGAAAACCAAACCTGAACCGAACAAAAAAAACCGATACCTAAACCGGACCAAAAATTACAAAAACCTAAACAGTTCCTATTTCTCTAAATCCGAAAAACCGAAACCGAACCGGGACCGGACCAAGAACCGAACGGGTACCCGAATATTGTAATTATATTAGTTATTTTTACTTTTAATATATATAAAATATAATTTTTAAATAAAATATCCAAAAACCCGAATTACCCGAATATTTTCCGGGTTTAACTCGGTTTTTCGGCTCTTTTTTTGTTTTTTTTGCTTTAAACCCGAACCAAACCCGAACTATTTCTAATTCGGTTCCACTTTGGGTTTTATAAAAAAAATAGAAACCCGACCCGAATCCGACATTATCCGAACCGATCCAATCCAAAAAATTTCCGGTTCCTAAATGGTTCCTAAACACTCCAACCCGAATAACCCGAAAACCGAATAATCCGAACCGACCCGAATCGAAAACCCGAATGCCCAGCATACACCGAACAAAACAGTAGTAACTCGGAAACAAAATTATTAAGAAAATGAGTATTTTAGGAATGTCTAAAAAGTCAAACAATATTAAAGAGTGAACACTTTTAGTTATTGCATTAAAATCAAATTTGCGCGTTAGATAAAATTTGTTCTTTTCTTTGCATTTAATGTTTTCTTCTGTTTTTTTGTTTCTCTTTTAATCATGTTGCCATGTGATAATGTGTATTTAATATTATGTAGTGTAATTGGATTTGATTTTTATTCAGCTAACAGTAATACAACTTAAATTGTAACCTCGTCAGTTAGCTTATTCGGCTTAAAATTTTAAATTGATCAAATGCATTTTTTAAGCGTATATTACAGGAGTACGAATATTTAAAAAAAAATTCTTAAGCATATTAAAGCTATTGCTTTGGATTCATTGTGAATTTAATGTTATATGTTTTCTGTTTTTGTTGTTTCTCTTTTAATCATATTGCCGTATGTGAATTTTTAATATAGTATTGTATTGTATATTGGGTTGGATTTCTATTCAACTAACAGTATTATATAACTTGAATAGTAACCTCGTCAGTTATCTTATTCTGCTTTAAAATTTGAAATTGACAAAATATCAAACAAAGTTTATTATAAATTATAAATGATAACTAACTAAATGTGTAAACTCATTTATATTGGCCAGTGACTCAGTCAGTGGTAGCTGGGTTAGGACTTAGGAAAAAGGGATTGCATCCCTCTGAATTTAGTAATTTCTGAGTGCGGTCTTTGCTACGAACTAAGTCCTTTTGTTTGGGCCATTTCGGGTTAAAATGCTTAATCTGTGGTGCGTTTGTAGAAAACTTCTGGGGAAGAACTTTCCCTTCAGACACGAATGTATCAAGAGGAAAATGTGATATGGCTTATATTTTGGTTTGGTTTATCTGGTTTTGGAAACATTAAACATTTAGGTTTTGCGTTAACTGTGTATTAATCTTTGCATTGCTGGTTTCATAGCAAAACGAAAAGTTAAGAGATTTACTTTATTATATTTGGTGCTTACTTCACGATCACAATAAACAAGAGTATTAGCGAAAGTCTTATATTGCAAATAACATAGTACTTCTTAGATTTCGTACGTATTAGCGCGGACGATGTTCTTGATCGAGGTTGGGTATATTGGTTGCATGGCAATGCCACAACGCCCTCTCGTGTCCGAAATACCTCTCTCAATACGAACGTACCCTCCCTCTCCCCAGTCAGAACCGTATGAATTCTTTAAGATCCAGAATTTCCTCCCATTCGCCTCAGTACCATACCCTATCGCTGCCATGGAGTGAGACAATTTGGTTCCGCATCCATTAGTTATAATACCCTGAAAATTTGCACATGTATTAGTAAAGAATAGGAGTATCAACATCAACAGAAAAATTGGTGTTCGATTACCCCTGAGTAGGATGTAAAAACTGGACTATTAGAATCGATTGAAACTGTAACTGGCTGCTGTGCAACAGCTATTTGAAGGGCTCGTTCATTGTTTTGAGCTACCCAGCTGTACCCGTCTATGGTTACACTCGCCTCAATGTTTTTTAAGCAGTCCCCCTTAATCTCCTTGTAAGGATATAGGGTTTCGGTGGTAATTCCTTTCTCCGCAATGAATTGAAAAGCGACACCCCGCGTTCCTCCCTTACAATTATTGTCCTCAGAGCTGCAGTCCAGCAGCTGTTGTTCGGACAGAGATAGCAAGCGTTTTGTCGTGATGAAGTTTAACCCTTCAACAGTTGCCACCGTGGCAAACGCCCAACAACTGTCTACAATGAGTATAAGATCGCAAACTATCAATTTACATTATTAAATATGAGCACTAATATAGTTTGTTTCGTATATAGCAATACTAATTATATAGACGACAAATTTGATAAGCTTACTGCATTTTTTTTGGTTTTTGACGTCGGTTACAGCCCCTCTTTCTCTCCAGTCCATCGAATCCGGAGGATCCACATCAGTATTTTCGATGATCGTTGTCGTTTCCTCTTCAGCAGATATGCCTGAATACATATCAACAACCTCGATCTGTGTTAAGTTGGCAAAGTGGTTTAGTTTGAGCTTGTAAGGGAGCTTCATTTTGTTAATCTTCATGATGTAATTTGCATTGCTTCGGAAGACCTCGTATCTGTCAACTCCTTGAGTCGTTACGTTGAAAGGTGCATGATAGTGGCTCCTCCACCTATCGTATAGCTTAAGTAAGCTTTCCTCACTCTCGAGCTCATCGTCTTGGTATTCGAAGCCACCAACGGTACGGAGGATGAAGAACAGAAAGAGAAATGTGAAGAGGTTTTGTTTAGTCATTATTTCTTCCTTCGATTGATTGAAAGTGTTAAAATTGTTACTTGATTGAACGTGATGGTATCTATTTATAAGAGGAGCGAGGGGTTAGGTGCATGAACCATCTATGACGAAGAAATTTACTTTATCTCAGTCACAAAAAAATGTATTTTATTATATTTGGTTCTTACTTCAGGATTAAAATAAACTAGACTGTTAGCGAAAGTCTATATTGCAAATAACATAGTACGCTTCTTAGAGTTTGTACGTATTATGTCACGCTTTCGGAACCACCCCAATTAGCGCGGACAAAGGTCATGGTCGGGATTGGGAATATTGGCTGCATGGCAATGCCACAACGCCCTCTCTTGTCCGAAATACCTCTCAATTACTTTTATAAATAATATTTCAATTTTTCAATAAGAAAATATTCTAAATTTCATATTTATATATAATCATTATCTAATATTTGTTGACGTTTCAGTTAAAATTATTATTTCTATTTATTCAAATTAAATAATTAAATTAATTTAAGACATCAGTAAAATTCTGGATCTACAACTGGGTTGAACCCAAATTCTGAAATTATCATATAAATAACATTTTTTGGACACATCAATATTTGATCGTAACTGAATTTATCCCATATTGCGACAACAGCTAACCGGAATCAACCATTCCACTTAACCGGATCATCTAGAGTTTGCTCAGATTACAAACTATGGGAGATGGAGAAGGCATTATAAGATAAGGGTTTTCAAGAAAGGTACCATTTAAGCGGAGTATAAAAAATTAAGTCAATTTTGAATAGAATAGATAAATAGCAACATGGTAATAATAATCACAGCTTTGTGATTTTTACACACACCGATTGAATAGAGTAGAATAATAACATGGTAATATTAAAAGCAGCTTTGTAATTTTTACACACACCGAACGAAACAGTAGTAACTCGGAAACAAAAATATTAAGAAAATTAGTATTTTAGGAATGTCTAAAAAGTCAAACAATATAAAAGAGTGAAACACTTTTAGTAATTGCATTAAAATTCGCGTTAGATAACATTTGTTCTTTTCTTTGCATTTAATAATTTTTTCCTTTTTTGTTCTTTCTCTTTTAATCATGTTGCCATGTGATAATGTGTATTTAATATTATGTATTGTAATCGGATTTGATTTTTATTCAGCTAACAGTGATACAACTTAAATTGTAACCTCGTCAGTTATCTTATTCGGCTTAAAATTTTAAATTGATAAAATGCATTTTTTAAGCGTATATTACAGGAGTACGAATAATTTAAAAAAAATTCTTAAGCATATTAAAGCTATTGCTTTGGATTCAATGTGAATTTAATGTTATATGTTTTCTGTTTTGGTTGTTTCTCTTTTAATCATATTGCCGTATGTGAATTTAATATAGTATTGTATTGTATTGGGTTGGATTTTTATTCAACTAACAGTAATATAATTCTCGTCAGTTATCTTATTCTGCTTTAAAATTTGAAATTGACAAAAATATCAAACAAAATTTATTATAAATTATAAATGATATATAACTAACTAAATGTATAAACTCATTTATATTGGCCAGTGACTCAGTCAGTGGTAGCTGGCTTAGGACTTAGGAAAAAGGGATTGCATCCCTCTGAATTTAGTAATTCTGAGTGCGGTCTTTGCTACGAACTAAATCCTTTTGTTTGGGCCATTTCGGGTTAAAATGCTTAATCTGTTGTGCGTTTGTAGAAAACTTCTGGGGAAGTTTATCAAATTTGCGCATTAAAATCAAATTTGCGCGTTAGATAAAATTTGTTCTTTTCTTTGCATTTAATGTTTTCTTTTGTTTTTTTGTTTCTCTTTTAATCATGTTGCCATGTGATAATGTGTATTTAATATTATGTAGTGTAATTGGATTTGATTTTTATTCAGCTAACAGTAATACAACTTAAATTGTAACCTGATTGAAAATTACGAAATAGGAATCGTATAACGATAAGATGAGACGGAAAAAACGTTTAAGAAATCGTTAAGGAAATAGACGAATTTGTGGAGTCGAGATTTGATCTCTTTCCTTAACTCAATAAATCGCCCGTAATGTAAGACGGTTTAGATGCGATTTTTGAATCCCAAGATACAACCACGATGAGACTGTTTCATTGCACCCGGAAACATAATCTACAAACTAACTACTACACTATACTCTTTAAGAGAAGACTCGGGTTTTTGTAGGAACTGTTTGTTGTTTGCTTTTCAGTATGAGAAACAATGAAGAGGTAAGACGTCTATTTATATAGAAAGGTTCGCCTAGGATAAAGAATATTCGTGGAATTATTCCGGTATATTTCTGAAATTATTCCGAGATATTCCGAGTATTCCTAGAATTATTCCGGCATATTCCTGGAATTATTCCGGCTTATTCATGGAATTATTCCGGCATATTCCTGGAATTATTCTTTTTACTCTTGCAATTCAAATGAAAGGCTTTTTAGTTAGAGCTCAAAAGACATTTGATCCACATTTCTCTTTACATTACAACATAAATTTACACAGCCCAATGGCTTATAAATTTGGGTTTTAACAATCCCTCACATGAATAGAAATTACTCTAAACAATGCAGACCTGACAAGATTATGCAGACTCGATAGACTCTACTGACTAGACTTAACACTAGACTAGACAGACTTTTCGAGAGTATAAGTGAAGATTGTCTGCATCTGAGGTAGTAGCGTCTGCCTCACTGTTACAACCTGCCGGATCTATATTTCAGGAGGTGAACGTGATGTCTTGAACCACCTGAAGTTTTGTGTAAACCGAGACAGCAGATGTAACACAGCTTCATCTTCTCGTAGAGTTAAGTTCTTTGTTGTGTTCAATTTGGCCTTGAAATTTCCTGGTAGTCATGAGTGAATTTGGAGAGACTTGCCTGAACTTCTCCTCCTAGAAACGGCCCCATTCCACACTCACTAGGTGATTGCCATTAGTACATGTCACATACACAAAAAGTATCATGTTATACTCTATATACATGTATATGGAGATTTATGGTCTAATCTCATTAAAAGCCATTGCTTTACCTTAATATCTACAGGAAGCACTGTCATCATCTTGGGATCTGAGTAATTCTCAGTGCTTTAATAGATTCTGCTTGACTTAGTTTTCCCTTTGAACCAACCTCTTGGGATCTCCAATCACGTCAGTGGGGTTTCCATCGAACATGTTCTTAGTAATAGGCAATAAACCCATTCCCTTAGATGATTTTAGTACTTGATCTCTTGTTAAACCTTTGGTGAACGGATCCGCAAGGTTGTCAGCTAACTTGATGTAATCGACATATATAACACCGGTTGAGATCAAGTGTCTAATGGTCTTATGTCATCGTCGAATCTGACGCGATTTACCAATATAGTGAGTATTCAGTGCCCGAGCTATAGCCGACTGACTATCGTAATGTATGCGTAGAGCTGGGACTGGTTTCTCCCACATTGGAATATCTTCCAAGAGATTACGAAGCCATTCTGCTTCTTCTGGTGCTTTATCTAAAGCGATGAACTCAGATTCCATGGTGGATCTAGCCAACAGAGTTTGTTTGGAAGATTTCCAAGATATTGCTGCACCTCCAAGTTTAAAGAGATATCCACTCGTGAATTTTGAGTTCTTTGAGTCTGATATCCAGTTTGCATCACTGTATCCTTCCAAGACTGCTGGTTCTATACCGTTGCGCAGCCCATAACTTTTGGTGTATCACAAATAATTCAATACCTTGGTTATGGCTTTCCAGTTTGTGTGACCTGGATTACATGTGTAGCGACTTAATACGTTAACTGCATGCGCTAGATCGGGTCTTGTACAATTGGTTAAGTACATCAGACTTCCAATTACACGTGCATACTCTCCTTGTAATACTGCCTCGCCAACATTTTTGGTCAAGTGAAACATAGCGTTAACATGAGTTTTCGCAGTTCCACTAGAGTAAGTCTTAAATTTCTCAAGTATCTTTTCAGCATAATGATCCTGAGATAAAGTTATCCCTTCACGAGTCCTTGTGATTTTAATGCCAAGAATAACATCTGCAAGACCCATGTCTTTCATGTCGAACTGACTCTTGAGCATGTTCTTGGTTTGTTGGATGATATCTTTATTACTACCAATGATGAGCATGTCATCCACGTACAAGCACAGTAAGATATACCCACTAAGGGGTACTTTTGTAGTAAATTCATTTATCACATTCATTGATGCGAAAATTATTTGATATCATAACATTGTTAAAATTTTCATGCCATTATTTCGGAGCTTGCTTCAGCCCATACAACAACTTTAGGAGCCTCCAAACTTTTTGTTCTTGACCCGCAACCACGTAACATTCAGGTTGTTTCATGTATATCTCCTCTTCTAAATCTCCATTCAGAAAAGCAGTTTTAACATCCATTTGCTGGATTTCCAAATTTCGCAATGCAGCAATTGCTTCGTGGAGTCTGATTGAAGTTATTATTGTTACATGAGAATAAGTGTCAAAGAAATCTAGACCTTCTTTTTGTCTATGTCCTTGCACCACAAGTCTGGACTTGTGCTTATCAGTTGAGCCATCGGTTTTCTTTTTGAACAACCATCTAGACCCTAATGGTTTAAACCCTGAAAGTAAATCAACCATCTCGAAGGTATGATTCTTTAGTATAGAATCAAATTCACTATTGACTGTTTCTTTCTAGAAGTCTGTGTCAGAGCTAGACATGGCTTATGCATAAGATTTTGGATCACTCTCAGTGAGAAACGCCGTCATAATGAACGTGATGGTAGCTATTTATAAGAGGAGCCAGGGGTTAGGCTGCATGAACCATCTATGAGGATTAAATGCGCAAATAACGTTGGGCTTGGGTCATAAATTCCCCACCTATCAGTCGTAACAATAACATTTGACTAATATTTATCAATTTGGGTTTTATCAAATGACTTTGAGTTTTTTCCTTGGGAAATTCTCTCAAATAGAGGTTTTTAACTTTTTATCACAAAAATAAAATTCAAAAATTAAAATGACCAAAATAGTATTTTTTATTTTGAAAAGTTTAAATTTTTTTTTTTTTTTTAATTTGAAATCATATTCCCAAAACTCCACTTCTCAAATCTAAACAATAAGGGCTAGGATTATTTAAACCAAAAGGTATAAGTGTATATTAACTTATTTTTAATAAAATATTTTAATCTATTTTAGTCAATTATCTATATTTGTGACAAAAACTTTTTTTAGGTTTATCCTAGGAAAATTCTTATTTTCCTTTCCATATTTCTTATAAATGTGTTTAATATTTATAATTTTTTTAAAAATATATATTTGTCAACTTTCATTGCAGTCCTTGATTGCATTTGGAGTTGAAGTTCGGTAATCGATTTTCATGTATTTCATATTTTCAATTTATTCATTTTCTGAAGCCAGATTTATATATACAAATAGAAACAAAAAAATCAAATTTTCAAAATTGAATATTATGTATAAATTAAACTATTTATAAATATATATTTAAAAAATTAATTAGGCATTTTACTATATAGTTTATAGATGTTACTAATATATATTTTTAATCAAATACAATGGTAAGATAATGATACACATTAAAGGAAGACTTTATAACACGAAAACGTAAATATATAGGGAACTGATCTATATTAATTTGAAAGTTTTAATATTTTTAACTCATGTCACAAAATAAGACAGATAAGTTTTAAAATTAACATCATTACATACATCGGGAAGTTAACCAACTTGTTTTTCTCTATTTGTATAAAATATTTTTAAAAATTAGCTGATAATTTATGCCACGCAGTGACTAAATTAAATTAAAAAGATTACATATAATGAAATATCTTACTATATTGTACAGGTTTAAATGTAAACTTATTTGATTTTTGTATGATTTTCTTTTTGTAATTGAATAGGCACATTGAAGTCTAAAAAATAAATGATAAAAGAATTAGGATGATAATAATT
This sequence comes from Eruca vesicaria subsp. sativa, assembly GCA_932364175.1. Classification (NCBI taxonomy): domain Eukaryota; kingdom Viridiplantae; phylum Streptophyta; class Magnoliopsida; order Brassicales; family Brassicaceae; genus Eruca; species Eruca vesicaria. The sequence continues at coordinate 53,307 of CAKOAT010165044.1, forward strand.
AAAGCAACATAGGTAACAAAGAAATAAAACACCAAATAATACGGAAAATGTCTTCAAAACTTCTAGTTTGCAATCCTATAGAGATAAATAGCAATGAATAAGTTTACCAAACAACACACACTTATTTACTCTTTTCTATAAACTGAAAGGATATACCTCTTTCTGAGAGCATCGATTTTTGGAATATTATCAGGTTCAAAAAATATTTTTGAAAACCCATCAATATTAGATAGAGGCATAGATTTTATCTCTCTGTAGAAAACAATATGTATATCAGATACACTAAAATAGTCAAAACATATATTGATAATACTCAAAAATCACTACAATGTACTTTTTCATCCACCAAAACCATTTTTATAGTCTCTCCAAACGAAGTAGAGTATTACTTCCACAGTCGTAATCACTTTCACTTTTATCTTCCACATTGATTTCTTTGGCTTCAAATCAGCAACAAAATTGATGCCACTCATTTTTCATAATGCTTTAGAAATGTTTAGGTTGTGATGATGTTCTCTTCGTAAAGGGAAGATATATATATATATATATATATTTTTTATTTTATTTTTTACAATGAACGGCTAATCTATTACTCAAGTTTGAGGTAATCTGGGAATCCAGACTGCAATAGAACAACCAACATACACCAATTCTCGATAGAAAGATCGAGCAGTCTTAGCTAGGGAATCAGAAAACCCATTATGTGTCCTAGGAACATAGAAAATCTTAAAATCTGTGAAGCAAATCCGCAACGTCGTGAGCTTTTCCAGTTCCGTTAAGAAGTTTGGCCAATCCTGTGGATTCCTGAGCATTGATATCATTTCCTTGCAGTCCGTCCCAAAGATCTAACATGGCGAATGTTGAAACATGTTATCCATTGCCCACCGCACTGCTTCCAGCTCAGAGTGCAAAGCAAACTCCACTCTATCAAAATTGCGCATACCCATCAACTGACTATTCCCTATACTATCATTCCGAACCCAGCCACATCCACTGAACTTAGCTGTAGAGGTCCAAAAGACATCCACCATACAGATATTCTCCAGACTTATGGCCTGGCTGTCGGCATCCATGTTTCCTTGAGATGACAAGGTATTCGGTTCATTAGCTTAGAACCAGGCTTGACATTCACTCCCTACATAGCGGGCTAGCTCCAATGGATCTCTATCAATCTCTTTGAACAATTTATCATTCTGAGTCTTTCAAATATACTATATTAGCCAAGGATAAAGATCCATGTCTAAATCCGGTTCTACTGTGGCGTTTTTCCTCCAGAAAAGATAATCCATGTTTGCATATGTGCTTTGAAGTGGAAACAATGTAGGACTAGTATGCATCGACGATAAAGACCAAACTTGCTTTGCAGGTGGACACAGGAAAATGGCATGCGTAATCATTCTTCGGGTTCCCCACATTGTGGACAGTAATTGTCACACCTTTTATGTCTATAGTTTAAAGTACTCGTAACAGCCACATGACATGTCATTATTGCCACATAAGATGGCACATCTTTTGGGGAGCCCGCACCTTCCAAGCTTGTGCTTGAAGTTTAGTGATACTAGGTTCACTAACTACAACCACCTCCTTCAGCTTTAAAATATTCCGTGCAACCCAATATCCAAATTTGACTGTATATTGTCCATTCCTTGTATAGCTCCAGCAATACGTGTCCTTGCGATGTGTAGAGCTAATTGACATACTCTTTATGAGAGGTATATCAACAGCATTTACATAGTTCTCCAGTCTGGTCGCATCCCAAGTCTTAGTTTCTTGATTATTAAGGTCGCTTCTCATGTTTGGATGCAAAACCGGTGCCGATGAGGACGCCGGTCTCGCTGGTATAGAAGGAATCCATGGATCCTCCCATACTTTTACCTCATAGCCTAAATAAATCGTTTTTCTAACTCCCAGTAAAAGTAATTCTTGTGCCGTCAATATACTTGTCAACACGTATGATGGGTTACTGACAATAATCTGACGCTACGGCGTGCTTAATCGATAATACCGGCCTCTCAAGACACGAGCAACCAGAGAATCTGGGTATTGAACCAGTCATCATAACTGCTTTGCTAACAATGCCAGGTTAAATTCATGAATCATCCTGAAACCAATCACACCTTCCTCTTTAGATAAATATAATTTGTCCCATGTTGACCAGTGTATGCCTCTTTTTGGGGGATTTAAGCTCCACCAGAACTATGCAATGGCACTAGCTAAGGCATCACGGATCTCTAATGGCAGTAGAAAGCAAGACATTACATAAGTTGGCAGTGCTGTGGGAACCGAAATTCACCTACTGTCAATGAATCGTAAATAAAGAAACTTTGAGTAAACCCTAAGTTTCCAAAGGACCCGGCTATCTGCAGAACCGCACAACAATAATTAAGAAAAAGATGAACCTAAAATTAAAATGAGAATGAACGAGATTGAGAGCAAGAAGGTTTTTATTCCGAATCGTGTAAGAACTGCTACAACGAGAGTGGCCTTAGCTGCGTGAGCCGTCGGCGAAATCCCTAACTCTAGAAGTCTAAGACCGAAAACCCTAGTTGAGACGCAGTTCGCTAACAGAAAACAGAAATATTCCTAAATGCTAAGTTTGGTGGTGAACGCTCTGAAAATCGTATCCCTGCTTCTGCTCTATGCTCCTTGCTTATATACTCCCTCCTAGGCGGTTTCAGTCTTTCCATTTTGCCCGAATTCGAGTTTATCGGGAATCTTCCATTTATCTCGATCCTTCCTTTTTTCATGCGCAAATCTTATATTTATCTTCAAACTTGCCATTTATCCTCAATTTTGACATTTATCTTCCTTCTGCGAGTAAACCATGCAAACGTTATCATATCTTCGGGTTGGATTTTGTTAAGATCGCGAGATGGGTTTTTATCGCGTTTTAGGACCTTCCGGGCCGTTTTTCGATAAATTCGTTTCACGACTTTATACGTGATTGTTTCCTTATTCGATGCCGTTTTTAATGAATTCCCCGAATTAATCGTAAATTTTTAGCTACGTTTGCTTCTTGGTTAATCATTGTCGTTTTTACGTTGGGACGGGACTAGTTCGCCAAACGGCGACGGGACAAGTTCGCCGTTGGGCGAACTAGTCGGGACGAGACTAGCTCGCCCACCGGCGAGCTAAGCCAAGCCAGCTTAGCTCGCCATTGGGCGAGCTAGTCAGGACGTGACTAGCTCATGTATTACGGGGGTTTCGGTTTTTCGCAAACTCGAAGAATCGTTTTATGAAACTCGAGAATCGTTTTATAAAACTCGAGAATCGTTTTATAAAACTCGAGAATCGTTTTATAAAACTCGAGAATCGTTTTATAAAACTCGAAGAATCGTTTTATAAAACTCGAGAATCGTTTTATAAAACTCGAAGAATCGTTTTATAAAACTCGAGAATCGTTTTATAAAACTCG